>JAWNPC010000934.1:470000-640000 GCA_035045365.1 Drosophila leonis
AATGGAAATGAGGGGAAAATTTCTGACTGATTGACTGAGTAACTGTAAAGCACAAACAGAATTAAGAAAGAGAGAGAGAGAATTGCATATGAGCTTCAGTCAGCTAGTAAGTAATGCTCTTACGCACACTGAAAGCTAAAAGCTAACCAGCAGCCAAAGTGGTGTCAAACTGCATGTTAAATTAATTGATTGAGTAACTACTGAAAGAACTAACAGGACTGAGAGAGGGTGTCAGATAGTATGTAATGCCACTAATTAATGACCTGCACATACACTGAGAGCTAATAACTAACCAGCTGGCAAACTGCCTGTTAAATTGATTGACTTAACTGATTGGATTAAGAGAGACAGAGAGAGAAAAGGGGGGAGAGAGAGGAAATGCTGCATGTGAGTCCTGCAAGATGGCTGCTAATGGCTTCAATTAGATCAAGACTAATGCCTCACACACACACACACACACACACTCAGAGTTAACCTCAACTAGCTAAAGTTAAAAGCAAAAATGTCGCTACCTGCTGCTGCACCTGCAACTGCACCTGCACCTGTGTCACATAACTGTTAAATGCTGTCGACGGCAATTACTGCTGAAGGGCCCAGCTTGAGCGTGGGAGTGGGCGTGGGCGTGGGCGTGGCTAATGGAAGGGGGCCCCAGTGTGGTCGTAGGTCATGTGAGCGAACTAATGAAGCTGAGCAGCGGCTGATGAGCAAACACGAAATGATGAGCCAACTATGCAGCGGATGCTGTGCTTTCCTCTGCTTAAGTACATCTGTGTCTCTCTCTCTCTCCATCTCTCTGTGTGTGTGCAGTGTTGTAAAACGCAACAGCAAGGGTCTCTGTCTCTGTCTCTGTCTCTGTGTGTGTGTGTTGTGGCAAGCAAATGTCAAAATGTCGCTTTGATGGCCCTTAAAACAAACAAAAGGGAAACAAACTGAGCGAACACTTTCCCCTCAAGCAGCTCGTTAAGCTCGCTGTCTCTCTGCCTGTCTTCCGCTGTCTACTTCAGCATAATTGGTATCTTTATCGTTATCGTTATCGTTATCGCTGTTGCTTGAACAAAAAGCATGCCAGTCAGTTACTCAACACTTGCTCTCAACATATACATAGCTCTACTCTACACACACACACACACACACACACACACACACAGACAGACACACTCACACACACATTGGAGACTTTGATTTTAATTATCGATAACTGCATATGCATACATTGATAAGCGGCTGGAAACACACTTTCCATTTAAAAAGAAAAAAACAACATGAAACCATAAATTATGGATTGTTCTGACTAAAGCTGCAGTTGCGCTTAGATTAGAATACATGCGATGAGCTTGATCGATATATCGATAATACAGTTTACTGTTATTTACTGTTGGCTCATATTTTGATATTGTAAATCAATCTATGGATATTGTGTTGCGATGTTATAAAATAATGCCAAAAGTTAAAAGCTTTAGCTTGTCGATATATCGATATTTTACTATTATATTCTATAAATATTAATTATCGATATTAATTATCAATGTTAATTATCGATATTAATTATCAATATTAACATATCGATATTGTTGATAGATTTTGTTGTTATAAACACTGATAACATAAGCATTTCATTGTGTAAATATATCGATATTATAAACAGCAACATTTCGCTTATCGGTACATCGATACTGTATATCGATGTGGTCAGAGACTTCTTGGGGAAGGGATGTTTTGATATATTACAGCTTTACAACAACCATGTCTAGTTACGAAACCATTAGCAATCATCTTTTGTTTATCGATATATCGATATTGTGTATGAATTTGTATATATCGATATCGATATCGAAGACTCATACCTGATTGATATGTCGATATAGATATACAAATGCTTGGCTATATAACAATATGGAAGGCAGAAAGCTTGCGCTTATCGATATATCGATAAAAGCTATATGTATGAAAGTGAATATATCGATGCCAAAATCGAGTATCTACCGCTTAGCAATGTGTTGTAACTGTAATCTGTTGTTGTCTAATGTCGATAACAAACTTCTCGCCTCTTATCGATATATCTCCAATATGTGACTAGCTACAATCGATATATGCTCTATTATTAATACTAATTGCCTTTTCTAGCTAATTTTTCAACTATTATGGATATCGATGGGTTGTCTCGTTCCATATTGTACAGTTAGAATAGTTGCGCTCTCTTCACAACTTGGAATTCCTCTTCTATCTAGACTTAACGAACTCAACTACTGTGGAAACACTATGCAGTTTGTATAAGAAATAATTATATATTTATATATGTTAAAAAATGGAATTTCAAATTTGGTTTGCCAAAAACTTCTACGGTAAAAAGATCACAAAAAAAAATATAGAAAATAAAAAAATGGAAATTAAAGAAAAAGAAAAAGAAAGAGGACAACATTTAGATATTATGATAATTAAATGGGCAATCTTTAATCTAAGAATGTAAAGTAAAAATTGGGAAAATGCAAACGTTTAGTTTGTAGGGTATATTATAGGTGGTAGTATATAGGAACCAAGTATTATTATTATGTATAAATATGGACATCAATATATCAATCAATATATGTATATATGTATATATATATATATGCAGATATATATATATATATATATATATACGTTTAGAAAAGTTGTTATATATAGTTAGAAATACACCAAATAGCATAAATTGTATACGAAATGAGTTTCTTGTTCTTGTTGTTGTTGTTGTTATTGTTGTTGTTTCTGTTCTTTCCTAAATGGAATCGCATAGTTTATCTTTTGCCTTCTGTTTAACCCAAATATATATATATATAGATATATATGTATATGTACATACATACATATGTATGTATATATATTTGCGCACATGTGCCTATTTCTGTGTTGTATCGCAACGCATGCGATAGAAAGATGATAATCATCGCTTACGTTTCACAAACAAGTAAAAGAAAACCGTATAAGAAAACCCAAAAAAAAAAAAACAAAAAAAAGTAAAAACAAAAACAAAGAAAAAACGACACAAAAAAGAAAACAAAAGTGAAAAGGGAAAACTGTAACCGATACACAGTTCGTTGGAAAGTATTGAAAGAACGTCATAGAAGGACACGCATTAGCGATGGCATTTCATTATAAAACTGATGAGCAACGTGAGCGAGAGAGAGAGAGAGAGAGAGAGCTAGATAGTGTGGAGAGGATGTGAACACGAGTAGCATTTGCCGCGTCATGAGGGCTTAGCCAAAGGTCGTAGGCCAAAAAACAAAACCGAATAACGGAATGAAAACAAGATAACAAAAAAAAAAAAAATGAGACAGAAATAAGCAAAAAAGCCAACAAAAACAAAAACAAAAACAGATAAACAACAAAAATGTAAACGACACAAGTAACGGGAAAGCAAAGTCGAATAGTGGGCAAGTTGAAGGAGTCGCATCGCAGTCGCTGGCAAAAACAAATAAGCCCACGCAGCACAAAGAAGAATAAAAATATATAACGGTTAAACGTTCAGAGCGCTGTGCGGCTGTGGCTGCGGCCAGCGCTAAAGCTGTGGCTGTCGCTGTCGCTGTCGCTGTAAATGTTGCGGCTTATTTATGAATTATATTTATGCACAGCCAAGCACCAACAACAACAACAACGACAACAACAACAACAACAACAGCAGCAGCAAGCATAGCACGTGTCGCAAAAAAAACTCCCGTTTTGTATTGCATACATACGCATACATATGTAGTAAGTCTCGCTGTGTGTGTGTTTTGTCCGTTACATAAATTTGAAGTCGCATTCACTGGTTACACTGATTAACATAAGATTTCGGTTACTTTTCAATTGGTTTGTTTTTGTTTTTTTGCAATTATATAATTTGTTTTGATGTTTGTTGTTTTTTCTGTTTTTTCTTTTTGGTTAGTTGTAGTAGTTGTTGTTGTAGTAGTATGTAAATATATATAGTAAATATAGTTACTTGTTATGCATACGATATACGATTTCTAGAGCAATGCAGGCGTTAGTTCAATCCATATTGGAAGCTTAATAAATACAATGTACGAGTAAAGAGTCAAACTCTCTTACAGCTGTACTAAATACAATACAACACACAACACAACACAACACAACACACAATACACAATACACGCACACACACACACACATACACACAAACATACACACGCAACACACAACAAACACACACCTGCACAATAGCCTAAAGAAAAATTAATGGAAAATAAATTGGTAATACACAGACTTAAGTTAAAAGAATGTTAAAGTAAAATGTTCAACTAAAGTATTTGTATTATTTGGGTAGATGGTCACACTGTAAAGTGCATAGCAAGCAAAAACTCTCAATTATCGTCAGAGTAGTGATGGGCTAATTGAGTGCAACGTTGCTATCGAAATGAAGTGTGTAATCGCTAATATATAATCGTCAGCAGAAGACAGACAGAAGAGAGAGAGAGAGAGAGAGAGACAGTTCGAGATAGACAGAATTGTGTGTGTTTTTGATTGAGTTAGTTAAAGCTAAGCTAAGTAAATATGCATATATGCATATATATTTATATATACAAAAAAAATAGTTAGTCAAATACTACGCAAGGCAGCCACAAAAAAAGAAGATATATATGTATAATAAAATGTAAATACAACTAATTTAGCTAAATGGACTACAAATTGAGCACGAGCAGAATATTTGTTTAAAAATTGTTTTTGCCTTTCGTTTCAATCGACTGAGTACGCGAGAGCGAGCGGGACAGCTATCGTTTTCTATGCCTACCAAATCACGCACGCACGCACACGCACACATACAGCAAATGCAATCGCCAATGGAATATCATTCAAAATAAAAACAAGAGAGAGGCAGAGAGAGAGAGCGAGAGAGAGACAATTCGCATCAGCTGGAATTATGTATAAAATGTAAATAAAATTGAGCTGCATGCAGAAATTATATTTCGGCACGTGACATGAACACACTTGCTCACTGTGTATGTGTGTGTGTGTGTGTGTGTGAATGGCAGTGGTTTGTATTAAGAGAGAGAGAGAGAGAGAGAGAGAGAGAGATACACACACACACGCTTGGCCATGCACAGCTGCAAAAGTTAACGAAAGAAGATACAAAACACGCATTGGTTGATGGGTGCAGCTGCTCGCTGTGTGTGTGCGTGTGTGTGTGTGTGTGTGTGTGTGTGTGCGTGTGTGTGCGTGTGTGTGTGCGCGTGCTGTGCTTAAACCCCACTTTGAATGCAAGTTGCAAAAAATAAACTTTTGAGCAATTCATTTTGCTCCATTAAGTTACAGTTACAAAAAGTACTTTGGGATTTGTTTTGCTTTCTTATTTAATTTCTTTTTTTTTTTTTAATATTAAGTTGGGTCTCGCAAATAAAAGTTAAACTGTATGGAAAATCTCTGATTTCGTATCCCTCATGGCTAGAATAATACGTGTTTTTTTATTATTATTGGAAAGTTGAAGACATTACGTAATGCTTAGCACATACAGAGCTATGTACATAAATATGTATAGGGTAGGCATATATATACACATACACACATATATACATACACACACACACACACACACATACATATACACACACACATACACACGCATGTATGCCTGCATATGTATGTACAGTTATGTCAAAGTATTAGTGGCATACATTAAATCGGGCTTCCAAAACGAAAAAGTAAAAAAAAAAACAACATAAGAAAAGAATGAAATACAAAATAATAATAAAATAATAAATAGAAAAATAATTTAAATTGATTAAACAAAATAAAAAACAATCCAAACATGTGAAAGTTGAGTACAAAATCGAAATGAACTCAAAGTTCAAACAACAGAAACAACATTGTAAATAACTACGTAAATATAACTATTCAAAAGTTTTTTCAAAACATATTTTTTTTAAAATATTATTATTATTATTTTTTTATAAAAATTACTGTTGTTATATATAGTTAATTGCATTACCTTTCGCATTGCCGCAGCGTCCACGATGCGATGATCCACAGGGAGACCATAAAGACCAATAGAACCGTTCCCGGGCATATTGTCATAAGTGTTTTTAAAACAAATCTATTAAAAGAGAAATATATTTTTATTAAGTTATAATTGAGGGCAGACTTCAATAGTTGTTTCCTTAACTAACTCCAGGCAAGAAGTTCATGGAGAAGCCAGAGACAGAGACAGAGATAGAGAGAGAGCGAGAGAATGAGTATTTCTGGTAGCTCGTCCTTAAGTCCTCTCTCTCTCTCTTTCCCTTTGTCTTCCGCTCTCAATAAAGTGTTGAACTCTTTTTGCATTGTAAATTTTAAAGTGAGAAGTAAAGTGAGAAGTAAAAGCAGCTGGAAAATTGATTTATCAGAGTTTTTGCTTATCAATTCGCTTCTTGCGGTAGCTAAAAAACTTATAGTAATGCAGGAGAAGCAAAGAGAGAAGTAAAACCAGTTCTATTTATGATTTGTCTACTTTTAAGCTTAACACTTGCTTCTTGCGGCAATCAGAAGACTTAGTATAGCCCAGTAGTAGCAATAGGAGAAGTAAAATCAGTTCTATATATGATTTGTCTATTTTGAGCTTATCCCTCGCTTCTTTCGGCTAGCAGGAAACATGACAAACACAGAAGAAGCAGAGGGAGAGGCAAATCAGATAAAAAAATAAACTTATCAAAGTTTTTACTTATCTATTCGCTTCTCGCGGCAGTTTAAATGCGTATAGTAAAGCAAGCAAAGCAAAGAGAGAAGTAAAATTGGTTTCATATTTGATTTATCGGTAATTTTGCTTATCAATTGCTTCTTCCGGCAATCAGAATACTTTGTACAACACAAAAGAAGCAAAGAGAGAAGTAAAAGCAGCTTTGTATATGATTTAAATACATATTTGATTATCAATTGCTTCTTCCAGCAATCAGAAGACTTTGTATAACATAAAAGAAGCAAAGAGAGAAGTAAAAGCTTATTTAATAATATTTTATAAATGTTTTTGCTTATCACTTGCTTCTCTTGGCAGTCGCACAACTTACAGAAATGCAGGCGAAGCAAAAAGAGAAGTAAAATCAGCTTTGTATATGATTTAAATACATATTTGCTTATCAATTGCTTCTCCCGGCAGTCGGACAACTCTGCACAACACAGAAGAAGCAAAGAGAGAAGCAAAATCAGCTTTACATATAATTTAACTAAGCCTTTGCTACTAAACTAAAAAGCTGATAAAAAAAGCAAAGTGCAAAAGCCACTTGAAGTCTGCTTCAAATGCTTCTCTCTGCATAGAACTTGACCTAATTGGAATTGATTGGGATTGTGATGGGGATTACGTGTGCGGGTGGACTCACCTTGTGTTAAAATTAATCCTATTGAGAGCGCCGATGCTCCGTGATGATGCGTCTGTGAATAGCTTTGAATGTAGCAGCATGACACGGCAGATTAAATATAATCGAAGGAACATAGGTAGTGATAAAGCTACGTCGTAGGGCACCATTTCGGTGCCAATTGTTTTATTTTTATTGGCCAATTTCGTCGTCCACTGGAAATAGTATTCGCCAGGAATTGGATGTATAGCGCATATAAAAAGTTCTAACCCTATTTGACTAATTCGTTGCCATGTCATTGCGATCCTCCAATCGTCGGCGCAGTTATCTATCATGAATAACTGTAATACACACACACACACACAGACACACACACAGATACAGAGACACAGATTTGGATATATATATAGATATATATATAGATATAGATGTAGTTTCATTAGATATTTAATCATTTTTTATTTCGTTTATTTTTCCATTTGGCGCAGCAGCAAAAACAAAACAGAGACAAAGAGAGGGAGAGAGAGAGAGAATAGAATTTAATTATTAATTATAATTGGAATTTTATTGATTTGTTTATTTGCGACTAAACAAAATGAAAAAACACCCAAAAATACGAGCAATGAATTAATTGACAAATTACAACGTCTATGAGGTGTACATGTATTAGGTATAGGTATGTCTATGGCTAAGTGTGTGCGAGAGAGATAGAGACTGTGTGTGTGCGTGTGTGTGTGTGTGTGTGTGCGAGTGTGTGTGTGTGTGTGTGTGTGCGTGTGGTGCAGTTTGTTGCATTGCAAGCGATGGGGCGTTGTAAGCGTTGTAAGACCTGCTCTTAGGTTTATAGCTAATCAAACACTGCTATCGATAACGATAACGATAACGATAAGTATAATAAAAGCGTTTGTAATAACAATCTAGCTAACGATAACGATAACATCAGTGTGTACTAAACCTGTTGGCTGCTAGCTGATTGCTATCGATAACGATAACGATAGCGTTTGCAAGTTCTGCTATCTTGCTGTTATCGATAACGATAATAAAAGCGTTTGTAAAACGTAGTTAGCTACTAGCTGCTTGCTATCCATAACGATAAAGATAACAAGAGGGCGTTGAAAGCCTGTTAGCTGCTATCTGCCTGTTATCGATAACGATAACGGTAATAAAAGCGTTTGTAAGACCTAGCTAGCTACTAGCTGCTTGTTATCCATAACGATAAAGATAACAAAATGTCGGGCGAAGCCTGTTAGCTGCTAGCTGCCTGTTATCGATAACGATAACGATAGCATTTGTGCTTCTTGTTATTGATAACATTGACAATGGGTTGCCAAATCTTGTAGCTGCTCTCTGCTAGTTTTAATCGATAACGATAACGATATTAATAGGCTGTGTAAAAGCTGCCAATTGCCAGTTGATTGTTATTGATATCGATAACAATGATAAAATCGTTTGCAAACCTTGCTGGCAACTAGTTGCTTGATATCGATAACGATAACGTTGGCAATGGGCTGTACAAAAACTGCTGTCAGTATGTTATCGACAAGGATAACAATCACAATGGGATATACAAATCCAGCTAGTGGCTAGCTGCTTGTTATCGATAACGATAGCGATGGCTATAAGGTGTACAGAACCTGCTAGTTGTTTGCTATCGATAACATGTTAGCATCGATATTGATAACGATAACAACAGTGGTTGCAGCTCCTGCTGGCTGCTTATCGATAACGATAACGATAGCATCTGCTAGCTGATGCTGTCGGCTGCTGTTGCTGCTGTTGCTTCGATCTTCTTCTTAGTTGATGCGTTTATCGGCTGGTTTATCGGGCGTGCTGCTGCTGCCTACTTGTGCTTAGCTAATCCAAGTCACTAAACAGGTGCGTGAGCGTGTGTGTGCATGTGTGCGTGTGTGTGTGTACGTGTGTGTGTGTGTGTGTGTGTGCAAAGTACTTACTGCTTAAAGGTAGGCGACGTGCGTGTTCTCGTGTTGTTAGCACATTATTATTATTTTTTGTTGTTTAATTTGGTTGTTGTTGTTGTTCATTTTTTTTTACCTTTTTTCTTTGTTTTTTAATTGGCTCAAATCAATTTGGAATTAAGCCAAATCGCTCACTTTGGCACTTAATTCGCCTCTGATGAGAGTCTCTTGATTTAATTAAATCGATTGCAACTGCACTCGAGCTCTTCAGCTAAGCCAAATCGCTTTCATTATTATTATACATATTATTCTCTCCCCCTCTCCCCCTCCCTTCCTCCCTCCCTCCCTCTCTCCCTATTAAGTGAGCAATCGATTAGGTCAAGTGTTTGCCTGCCAATACGCAAATAGTTGGCTGAAGCCTCGTTCTCGTCCTGCGAACGTGAACTAATTTAGTTCGCTTGCTTAGCGCTAGAGGGAGCTTAGCGCGTTCAAGTACTGCGCGAGTGTGACCAGACTTGCTGAAGACCAATTTAACTGAGCAATGCGCAGTTTCAGCCTCAACGAGCTTTGGCATAAGCCCCCAGCTCAGCTGAAGGACCTTTGGTACAGTTTCACGGAATTCTAAACTGAAGTACCGAGGCGCTAGCTACTATAGTGCGCTGCTTAAGACCTTTGGCGCAGTACAGAAACTTAGAATACAGAGCTCTATGGAACCTTTGATACACACAGAGCTCTCAGCTTAATGATATTTTTGGTACAATGACACATTCTAGGCTTACAAAATGCTGAATTCGAACCTTATGGATATTTGGCACAGTGGAAAATTCTTCTATGCCCAAAAAACTTTAGGTACAGTGTAAGATTCTAACCTTAAAAACCTAATCTAGCTCTAATCCTTAACATATTATTGTAGTTACAAATTATGATTTTAAGCTTAGGGAACTTTCGTACAATGCTGAGTATGAGCTTTAAAGAGCTTTGGTACGAATTGGAATTCAAAACTTAACTTAGGTACAATGCTGAACTCAACTACTTTTGGTACAATTCAGAAGTTTAACCTATGTAGGACCTTCGAGACTGCGCAAAACTGTTATTGTAAGGATCTATGATACAAATCAGAGATCTGAGCTGATCTAAGCTGAGGAGCTTTTGGTACAGTCTAAAGCTTTGAGCTGAAGCATTTTTGAGAGAGAGATAGAGAGATAGAGATAGAGAGATAGAGAGAGAGAGAGAGAGAGATACAAAACAGAATTCTAACCTAAATGACTTTCGATACAATAAATAAAAGGCGATCAAATTTTTGGTACAATGCTAAATTTCAACATAAATGAGCTTTGGTACAGTAAAAACTTTTGGTAAAATAAACAATTTTTAACTGAAAAATGTTAGGTACAATGCAGAGTTCTAAGCTTAGCCTTAACTTTGCTAGAGCAAAGAGAATTCTGAAATATAGCTAAAGGACTTTAGGTACATTGTAGAATTCGTCGCTAAAGAATCTTTGGTACAATCCACAATCTTAAGCTTAGGGACTTTTGGTAGAATTCAGAATTCTAAGCTAAACAATAGTTGGTACAATGCACAACTATAAGCTTAAGGGTTTTTGGCACAGTTCTGAATTGGAGTCCTAAATTCTTTTGGTACATTACAGAGCTCTAAGCTAAGATATCTTTGGTACAATGCACAGTTTTAAGCTTAAGGACTTTTTGGTACAGTTCTGAATAGTAGTCCTAAATTCCTTCGGAACATTGCTGAATTCTACTATAAGCTAAGATATCTTTGGTACATTGTAATACTAAGCTGAAAGACTTTAGGTACAACTCTGAATTCTAACCCTAAATTTCTGTGGGTTTCATGCAGGATTCTGGCTTTAAAAACTTTTAATACAATCGAAAACTTTTAAGCCTTTGGTACAGTTTCGTTTCTGGCTTTTTATTGTTTTCCATATATTCGTTTAGTTGAAAGTTCAAACAAGTTGAAATACCTTGTGACCGGAAAGTAGCCGGAAATACTCATTTGAAATGATATTGTTGAAAATTTCTCTTATATTTGTTATGTTGGTCGAACTATCCTCAGTTGCTATACATATACAAGTACAAGTATACAAGTTTATCATAGTAATATGTCCATATCGCACCCATTTATCATATCATATGGCGGGCATGGAACAGGTTTTATTATCAATTTGATTAGCTTGAATGGAGATTATCTAAGAATGAAGATTGAATGGGAAAAGTCGAAAAAAAAATAAAGTTTCTTTGATTTGTCAGATATATATCTAGATATATATCTAGATATATATGTATACAGTTGTGTTCATCAAAATAGTAGTGCAACTTAAATAAGCATATATATATATACATATATATATTTAAAATTGTTTTCAAAATATGATGTTGATCACAAAATTTGAATGTTCCATATTTCAGCCGCACTACTATTTTGATGAACACATCTGTATATCAGGCTGTACTAAGCTTTAGACTAAGAACTCTAACTAAAACTTGAATTGCTTCGTTTATTGCATTTCCAATTAACTCGTATGTTTATATATATGTGTATATATAGTATTTATTGATTTTATATATCGTATATATCATATTAGGGGCACATATATACCTGCATGTATCTGTAGAGCTAGAGATAATATTAGTTATAATTAACGTACTTATGATAAAGGATTGCGATTGGGGTCAAGTAATTTGTTGATTCTTTCATTTTCACACGATTTCTAGTCGAGATATTACTTAGGATCGTATATAGAGTATATATAGTTAGCTTAGTTAATCATTAGCAGAGTGAAGCGAGTCGAACATTTAAAAGCACATTGGAGTATCTAGATACGCATATAGAGTAGATAGACTACACTACACTACACTACACTACACTACACTACACTACACACACACACATTGGGTAAACAAATCACATGTTGTGAATGTTGCGTGAGGGGGTTTCGGGGGCGGGGGTTACGGGGTAACATTGTTCGGGGCGAGGATAAGAGGCGGCGGCGACAGCGACAGCGACTGGGTAGTGGGCGTGGCAAACACTTTGCTGTTGCTATTGAGTATTTTGGTATTCGAGTAGTTGGAATTTGTTGTTTGTTGTTGTTGTTCGAGTATTGGCTGTGGCTACAAGCCGTGTGTAACGTAGATACGATTGTTGCGATAGTTACGATAGCTACGAGTATTTTGTTTTTTTTTTTTTTTTGCATATGAGTCATTCGCAAGTTAAGCCGATTAATCGAAAAGAAAACAAGAATTGAGAAACTATTGAGCTGAACTATAGAAAGTTGAAGCTAGACTTGGCACACACACACACACACACGCGCACACACACACGCGCGCACTGCTCTGACAAAGTCCTGTGAATTGCTTTGTGTTTTTTCTTCTTCTTCTAATTTTTATTTTTTTTTTTTTTTGGCAAATTGAAGCACCGTTCGAATCTTGGTGATTAAAAAAATGATTTTTGATGCTTTTACCGAATCGACTTAGCAATGAGAATGCTCATATGTGTATATGTGTGTATATGTATATAAATGTGTGTGTGTGTGTGTGTGTGTGTGTGTGTAAGTGTTTGCGTGTGTTTGTAATGTTTTCCCCTTTTTTTTGTACATACATACATACATACATACATACATACATACTATATGCAGTTTTGCAGTTGTGGACTAGCACTACACAAAAGGCCCCGCAAATGCGATTGGTGAATCGGTGATTGGTTGATTGCTTCTGGTGCAAAACTAAGCAACGGTTGTTTTCATTTGGTTGTTGTTTGTATTTTGGTTGTTGTTGTTGTTGTTGTTGTTGTCGGTGCTGCTTGATCAGCTTGTATGCCTTTGTATCGAGCCGCCATTTTGTCAAGTCTTGCTGTCATGCGTGCGCGTGTGCAAGAGCTGCAGCTATCGTTGCTAGCTCCTGCAGCTGTCATGTGTTAGAGCGAGCTAGCTTGCTAAGCACATAGAGATGTGTAATTTGTAACGTTTGTTTGAATCTTTGTTTGAGCAATTGGATTTTTCGTGTTAAATGCATTAGCAAAGAGATCGAAAGTATATAAAGGCGCATTGAGTATGATGATTATATAACATATATATAGCTATATAAATATATGTGAAAAAGTATTATTTATTTGGCATTTTCGCTTGTCATATGTTAAGTTACACGAAATACTTGATATGGCTATAGCTTTCTTAACGATAGTTTTCTTAAGCTCTACACGCACGCTCACACACACGCACACACACATACAGAGAGATCAGTTTCTTGATTTTCTTTTGTCAACTAATTGGAAACAGTTTGAAGCGTTCTAATTTAAGCAACGATTTCTTGCATTATAATAACGTATTTGTTATAGCCAAACATTAGGACGCATTTTCAACTAGACATTTAAATGGATTTGCTAATTTCCAGTTTACTTTTACTGCGGCTTTAGTATTCGTTTTTGGAATATATACGTACATGCATGTGGTATACATGGTCATGTATTTCTCAGGTACATAATACAGGTATTACAGGTATTTGGTAGATTATACGTGTACTTATGCAAGTATTGGGTACATAGCTCAGTTATGATTATGAAACTCTTAGGTACATGGTACATGCGTACATCAGCAAGTATTAGGTACATTATGTACAGCTGCGGTCAGTAAAATAGTAGTGCGCCTGGGCACTAAATGTTAGACGTCATAATTTAGTGATAAACACAATTTGTTGAATGTAATTTGAATGGAATATTAAGATTAACATTTATTCTTCATTTAATCTTGTATATATGCAAATATTAGGTACATTATACATTTACTCATGCAAGTCTAGTAGTAGAGATTTACAAGCTGAAATACATGGTACATGTAGAGAAATACAAGCTAAAGGTACATGGTAAATGTACAGAAATACTAGCTGAAGGTACATGGTAAATGTACAGAAATACGAGTCTTAGGTACTTGGTAAATGTACAGAAATACTAGCTGAAGGTACATGGTAAATGTACAGAAATAAGAGTCTTAGGTACATGGTACATGTACAGAAATACAAGCTGAAGGTACATGGTAAATGTACAGAAATAAAACTTTTAGGTACATGGTAAATGTAGAGAAATACAAGCTGGTAAATGTAGAGAAATATAAGTTTTAGCTACATGGTACATGTCTTGAAATGCAAGTTGAAGATACATGGTACATAGTACATGTCCTGAAATACGAGTCTTAGGTACATGGCAAATGTACAGAAATACAAGCTGAAGGTACATGTCCTCAAATACGTGTTTTAGGTACATGGCACATGTGTTCACACAAGCATTAGGTACATTGTGTTGTAGGTACATGAAGCATGTGTTGTACACACACAAGTATTAGGTACAAGGTACATAGATATTCATACAATGTATGCAAATACGAGTCTTAGGTACATGGTACATGTATGTATATACTCTATATATATATATAGATTTGTATGGATGTGGCGTATTGTTGTTGTTGTTGTTCTTGTTGTTGCTGTAGGCTGTTGTTGTTGTAGGTTGTTGTTGTTGTTGTTGTTGTCAAGCTACTCTATGTTGAATGTTGTTGTTGTTTATATATTTTTAAAAATTTTGTTGGTACTGTTAACCATATATAGTATGTATGGGGTACATAACACTATGCATGTAGGAATTACTCACAAATATTTATGATGTATATTATATAAGTATTACTTACTGAATTCTGCAAAGCATAATTGGAAGGTAATTACATATTAAAATTTTTACTTTAAACATCAACATTAAAAAAAAGTGGAAGGGGGGGAGTTAACATTTAATCGGATTTATATAGTCGATAACAAAGTATGAAGATAACGAAGATAATGAGAGACGACTGATATGTTGAGCTCTATATGCGCGCGCACACACATAGATCTAGATATATATATAGATATAGATATAGATATAGATATATGTAGATTTGCATGGCATATAGAGCTGATATTGATTAGCTGACTGATTGATTGATTGATTGATATTTGGTCTTTTGCATCGGAGATGATTGAACATTCAATTTATGTAGTCTGAAACTGAAGCTGAAACTGAAACTGAAACTGAATCTGAATCATGGACGAAAGATGTTATTTTTTTTGGCAAATGATTGAGCTCAGATAGAGGAATGTATATATATATATATATATATATATATATGTTGATCTATATATGTATATATACATTAGCTTTATCATAGTTAGATTGAGCGGTGGTTCTTCTTCTTCATCTTCTTCTTCTTCTTCTATTTTAGACAAGAAACACAGGATATCACAGGACTTTCTCATTTAGTCGAAAACGAAACGAATTCTATTTGCTTAATTTCATATATAATATATTTATATATCGATTTCACTGCTAGATTTCTTATTCTCAAGAAGTTTGTATTTGATTATGAATTATCAGTTGATATTATTGGATATACGAGTAAGTTGTGTGCAATGTTTTGTGATCGAATGTATTGGAAAGAAAAACACATGTTCGAGATGCAAATTGAAATAACTAGAGTTAATTAAGTAATATATATATAGATATATAGATATAAATAAATATATATATATATATAAATATAGATTTGATATAAAATAAGGAATAACGAAATGTTTAAAAAGTTCTTTCATGCTCTGGGTTTGGGTATTCTATGTATTATCAATTACCGTTACTCATGCGAACATTTTGATTAGATGTGATACGATTATATGTAGATATATATATATATATATATATATATATAAATATAAATATATATATATATATATAGAGGGGGAGAGAGCGAGAGCGAGAGAGAGAGCGCGCGAGACAGCGATATTTAATCAAACTGTTGAAAGGCAAATGTGGGATTCGAAGGAAATGAATTGGGGCAAAGGAGTTTAGTTTGATTGATTGATTGAAGTGAGCTGAGCTGATTGAGCTGAGTGCTGTACATGCGAAATGAAGAGAAATGAATTTGGCTCAACTCACTGATTGAAAGAGTTGACTTTGATTGATTGATGGAGCTTGAGTGCTGTAGATGTAGAGAAATGAATTGGGCTCAACTCTTTGATTGATTGAGCTGAGCGCTGCACATGCAAATGAAAGAGAAAATAAATCTCTGGCTGAACTCACTGTTCGCAGAAGTTGAGTGTGATTGATTGATTGATTGATGTTGATGGCTGCTTATTTACAATGCTCAATGATGTTTGACTGATTGATTGATTGATTGATGAGTTGTTTTTTGCTGTTTGTTCTAGTTAGCTGAGAGCAGCAGCATCTCTAAGAGTCTAGGGATCATAGTTCATTGAACGCACTCTCTATATAGTATACATAGTATATATATGCTCTATATATGTGGTATGAACGGAACGGATATTGATATTTGATATTTGACATAAAAAAAGACATTCAAAAGTATAAAGAAATATATAATTATATATATATATATATATATATATATATATATATATATATGAATGCACATACATACATAGATATATATGTATAGTTGAAAACAATAAACAAAGTGTTGCACTTTGTGTTAGGTACAGTTGCGTTTCGGAACGCCAGCTGGCATGCATGCTGGCGTTGGCGATAACGATAACGATAACGATAACGAGTTTACGATTACGATTACGTTAAATGCAAAGTGCAAGACTCTGTTCTCTTTTCTCTTTTACAATTTTTGTTGTTACTTTTGTTGGCATTCTCTCTTTTTGGTTTTTTTTTTTTTTGAGCTACGGGCAAATTACTTTTGAGATTGAAGAAATAACAGACAAAGAACACACAAACTTTACAACAAACAAACTGCAATGAGGTGTGTGGAATTGGGGATTGGGGAAACCCTAGGGGGCCTGGGCCGTAGCTCTAGAGTTGGGTTTGATGAGAGGAATTTGAGTTTCTTAACGGTTTTGGGGAGCATGGGATTTATCATAACAGTGAGCGAGGTTTGGGTTGGGTTGGGTTGGGTTGGGTTGGGGACGGGCAGGCGGGCGGGCAGGCGGGCGGGCGGGCAGGTAAAACGATGGCAACGTTAAACAATAACGATGACGACCATCAATAAACATCTGGAAGAGAAGATACAATTTGCACTCACTCTCACCTGCACTTCCAAAGCATGGTAAGCTACTATAAGTCCTAAAAGAATCACAGTCGAAACAGATATTAAGGTTTTTAACGCTGTCGAGTAAAACGATGCCTGCAACGAGAGCGAGAAGAAAAGAGAAGTAGACGAATTAGTTAGATATATTAATAAACTGTCTGTTCAATAAGCAACGAGTACTCCGCTTACTCGTCGCTGCTCGTCCATCTAGAGTCAAACTGTACTCCATTACAGCTACTCGTTACTTATCATACTATGCATGGCGATTCCACCTACTCGCTACTCTTTAGCTCAATAGCTAAGACCTCAACACATACTCGTTAGATATTAGTAAATGTTACTCGTTACATTCAAAGTTGTTGAGTAAGTAACGAGTACTCCGCTTACTCGTCGCTGCTCGTCCATATAGAATCAAACTGTACTCGTCATCTTACGATCTTCTTCTGGCTTTTACTCGCTATGACAAGTAACGAGTGACAAGTAACGAGTCGTGAAGTCACGAGTAGCTGTTTCATTTGTCATTTTTAGATCTCTCTTTTGTCATCTCCTCTCCGTGAGTCTCACTAATTGTGATAGGCAACGAGTGGTGCTTGCAGTTGTCTCTCTTCTGTCAGCCTCTACTCGCTCCACATTTGCCAGTGTCATGCAATCAATTTAATTTAATTTCTTTCCATTTCAGTTATTGTATTCATCACGGCTCATTAGCCAGTGGCGCGCATTGGCGCTCGATTCGATTAGTTATAATTCATCACTCGTCACTCATCAGTCGGCACTCGTCAGTCGTCAGTCGTCAGTCGTCAGTCGTCACAGTTGTCAGTTGTCATTAATTAAGACTCACCTTTGTGTAGACGCCGGCACTGCTCAGTTCGTTTTCAATTACCATCACAATGATGCCGAACATGCCCATGACCAAGGCATAATCGCTAATGCGTTTGCGCTTCTCGAACAATGCTTTTCTCTTGCCCAGGCGATAGCCCACATTCGGTTTGTGTTTGGCCGAGTTTGTCGATGGCTTCCTGGAGGTATTCCCGCCAGTAAGCGCACGTTCTTCCATATACCTGTAAAAAAAAACACATCGATGTGGATTGAGGGGCGTATACTTAATGCTAATTGATAAACCAAGCCACCACATCGACTCGACCTTCCCTCAAACTAACTAACTAACTAACTAACTAACCAACTACTTGATGGTCAAGACATTGACAGATTTGCAAATGTATCTATACATATATGAATCTATCTATACATATATCTATCAGCTATCTATCTATCTATCTATCCATCTATCTATCTGTGTGCATCTGAATGGGCATTGCTTAATAAATCTTCGACTAATGGATGACAGGTTGGCTGCCAACTCATGAAAATTTGTGTCACATCAATTTGTGTGCAAGCACACAGAGAGACAGAGAGAGAGAGGGAGAGAGGGAGAGAAGGAGAGAATGAGCTGAAAGGGAACTAATAAGTACATTGCAGCTGGGCCTGCTCGACTGCGTTATACTCGCTTCAGTTACAAAAAACATTTGCATTTATACAAAAATTTATATTTAATTATTATTGTTATTATTATATTTTGTTGGCTGAACTTATTGTTGCTGTTGGCCAAAAGTAATACCCCACATATGCTTGCTCTAAGACTAAGAAAGATATGTTTATTTTAATCATATTTGTCACCTGCACATATTAACTTTTGGTGCATCTCAAGCGAGGCTCTATATATCGCTATAAAGAGTCTCAAGATCTATATATGTAGTCTCAATATCGAGTGTATTCATGGTAAATTCCAAGTCTCAGCTGTATAGTAAGGCCAACATTGCTGCAAACCAATATACTCTGCTCACTTTGTGAGCGGGCATGCAAAGTTGCCTTAAGGCCAGCTGCATGCATGTGCTAGCTGACAACATCTATTAGACTTGAGCTATATGCTGGACTTGCAAATACCCTGCATAGAGTAGACAATGAATTATATATAAAATATATCGATATCGATATATATCGATATATATAAATATCTAAAATATCAAATAAATTTGCAAGAATTTTAAGGCAACTCACAATATGCTGCTAGATCCATTAAGAGCCATAGCAAAAGAAATTGCAATGAACTCAAATTGGTTTCACATATTATATAGTCATTAATTTTATTTTAAAGCTACAGCTTTGCCATTTGTGCATAAGAAAGCACAATGTACAGTTGATCCAACTAAAATTGAGCTAAAATTCATTTTGATTAAAACTATTTATAGTCGAGGTCCTATCTAATTGAATATTTTAAGTGACTTCATGTTATCGATAGTTATCGAAGTATATAGCAATTGGTATTATTTTTGATTGGTCATTTCATATATATATATATAGTTTAAGCTTTATTATTTATATATATATTTTTAGCTATAAAATCTATATTGCAGCTAAAAATCTATTTTAAAGAAAAGTTTTTTAGAGCTAGATTTGAGCTTAGCTTCTATATATGAAAAATATATATCTTTAGATAAATTATAATTATTAGTCTTTAAATATGTTGGAATTCCTCTTTATAGAAATCATATAATCATATATATATATACTTATACCATATATATAGATCTTGTAGATCTATCAATATCTTTAGAAAACTTCAAATCTTAAGCTCTTTCAGCTCATTTCAACACTCAAAATATGCAAGTTATATGAAAGCAGTTAAAACTTCTAATATTTTCAATGCTGCCCAACTTGAACTATTATGTGTGCTCACATAAGCTGCCCCATTGCGCATGGCCAGTCTATACAGGGTATACAAAAATGTTTCACTCTGTGCCAAAAATTTATTTTACTTGCGCAGGCAACGAAAGATATTTATCTGGACACATGACAATGTGTTGTGTGTGTGTGTGTGTGTGTGTGTGTGTGTGTGTGTGTGTGTGTGTGTGTGTGTGTGTGTGTGTGTGTGTGTGTGTGTGTGTTGTGTGTGTGTGTGTTGTGTGTGTGTGTGTGTGTTGTGTGTGTGTATACACTAAAGCCATAGTGACTTTATAATACATGGCAAACAAATTGAATGCTCGTCAGGCGATTCGATTGGACTTGATTTGATAGTTAGCAAAAAACTTTTTGTATATATTAACTTTTACATTTGTTGCGGATTAGTTTCGGCCCTCTCTGTATATGTGTGTGCGTGTGTGTGTGTGTGTGTGTGACATTTATAATCTGCCCCTGCTGGCGCTGACAGCTAATTATGGCCCATGGCAATTAGTCAAAGTTTTATTTTTTTTCACTCTCTTTAAGTGGGCGCTAGGGGCTGGTGGGGAGGAGGGTTCGATTTGATGTGTTGGCTAAGTCTAGCGATTATATATATATATATACACATAGAATGTATGAGGGTTTTGGTTGGAGCTTGGTATACATACATTTCATACCTAGGGTAATCGGAGTGGATACCCACTAAAGCCTCGGCCGCTTCTTCGTTGCATCCAGATGAGATCTGTTCCCGGTTCGCAATGGAAGGTGTTTTCATCGAGCCAGGAATTGACAGTGTCGACGCTGGCTTGCGGAGCTAAAACACAAATCAGACAATTAGAGAGAGAGATAGAGATATAGAGATAGATGTGTGTGTGTGTGCTGGAAATTTACGAAAACTAAAAATGAAATCTCCGAAAAATCTCTAAGTGTAAATTGCATTTGTATACATCATATCAGGTATATACGAGTATATATATCGATATACATATATTATATATCGTGTGCTTGTGAATCTATCAGTTAAAACACATACATTACCATTATCATCTTAAGTATTTAAGTATTTTGGGTTCAATCAGGCAGCATGACACGTGTGTGAGCTAAGGTAGCAAAACTAGCTTTTAGTGCAGAGCAACGTGTGGGGGTTTCAACTACAAATGCCCTTACTTATGTATATACTCTTATATATAAGCTTAGAAATAGACTTACATATATCTCTTCATATATAGTATACTAATCCCCATATGTAAGGGCATATGTATGGCAGTGTTCATATACCATTCCATATACTTTCCACAAGGGTATCTATGGAAGGCAACATATACTCTTATATACCCTTACTTTTAACCTTACAAATACATGTCCACTACCCTTACACATACCCTTTTGTATACCCATACAAATACCCTTTAATATGCGCTTGCATGTAGCATTTCACATATCGTTTCATTTACCCTTTCCCAGCGCCATTTACTTTTAAGCTTTTACAAAATATTTAACAATTTATTTCAATGAAATTTAAGATCTACAAAAAATATGTAGGAACTTTAAGCTTAGAATTTAAAATGCAAATTGAATGCTAAAAACCCCATGAAAGTTCCACTTCTGTCTGTTCTTAAGTGGTAGAACAGACAGTACTGGAACTTGCATAATGTCCAGTTTAGGGTATGCATGACTAGCTGATGCTCTGCATGTGTGTTGAACACACAGAAGTGTAACTTTCATAGGTTTTTTCAGAATAACCCAATAAAAGCATGCATATTAAACACTGCATGGCGGGTAGGGCATCAGCTAGTCAGGCATACCCTGCACTGGCTGAACTGTACGTCTGTTAATCGAAACATAGCTTGAATGGCAGAGCTAATGCAAGTTGTCATCAAAGTTTGTAGTATAATCAAATGAAAACTAGAGTCGAGCATGGCACAACTCACACACACACACACACACACACTGTCACACACACACACACTGTCACACACACACACACACACTTTCCTACATTTGATTCAGTCATCATAATTGGCTCAATTGAAGCCACAGCAGCATCAGAATCCGGTCGCCTAATCCTTTTTATCAACCACAATCTCATAACTAAGCGCCAACCTCTAAGACCCAGTGGCCACCCACCTACGAGACCCCTCCCACCAGCAGCTCTGTAAACCTTAGTTCTTAGCGGTATGTGTGCCACGCCCACTTGCCAAGCAGGCAGGCAGGCGGCTGCTGCTGCTGCTGCTTGTTTTGACGCATTTCGAATTCAAAGAAAGCTGACGTCATCATATAGACACACACGTATGTGTCTGTGTGTGTGTGTGTGTGTGTGTGTGTGTGTGTGTGTGTGTGTGTCTATGTGTGTGTGTGTGTGTGTCTATGTGTGTGTGTGTGTATATCTGGTTTTCTTGTCCAGCTGTGGCTCTCTAAATTCAATTATTTGGTAGCCCAACTAACTTGGAAATAAAACCGGAATTGAAAGCACAAAATATACAGTTAAGCTGTCCATACATACATACATACATACATACATATATTTACATATACACACATATACATACATATGTGTGTGTGTGTGTGTGTTTGTTGGGGCAGAATCAGAAAATACTAAAATACTAAATCTCACATAAAAAAGGCGCACAAGTGCGCTGCTCCGTGGGTGGGCTGGGCGTGGATGTGGATGTGAATGTGGGCGTGGCCATGCTGAAGGCTGACGGAGGCTTGGCACCAGAAAAATACAAAAAAAAAAACCAAAATACGACGAAGTATGTAAAGAATTTCTGTGTGTAAAGAGGAAAAAAAAAACGCTAAAACGTTAAAAAAAAACAGAAGGAGGAAAATAAAAACCATAAAGTAAAAGTAGAAAGAAAACCAAAAGCAGCCAAATAAATGAAAGTACACCACACACTCACACACACACACACACACACACACACACGCTGAGTAACGGGCACTTGGCTCTTCATATTTAAATGAAAAACTAAAGATAAGTAATCTCAACTTGGGTGCGGTTTTCTGGTCTTTTTTTTTGCTCTTATTTATTTATTTTCATTTTGTTGGACTCAGCACGAGCGAGCGAGCTCTAGTTTAACTGTAACTAAGTAAATGCAAAGTTACGCACGCACCAACACATATAATGAGAGAGAGGGAGAGAGATAGCGAGTGTGTGTGTGTGTGTGTGTGTGTGTGGTACTTAGGCGTACAACAAATTTTCTTTAAATTAAGCATAATGCGCGCTCGCATAGACGCACGCTCGCAGTTTGCCGTTAAATCCAAATATTTGTTTATAAAATCCACCAGAACCTCACAGCGCCGCAAATCCCGTTACGTGCCTGTGTGTTGATGCTTGAGCTTTGCTTTTGCCTTCGCTTACACTTTTGCTCTGCCGGCGCTGCCGCGCTGCCGCCGCCGCCGCCTATATTTGTCTC
The DNA here is from genome assembly GCA_035045365.1 of Drosophila leonis. NCBI lineage: Eukaryota > Metazoa > Arthropoda > Insecta > Diptera > Drosophilidae > Drosophila > Drosophila leonis. The sequence continues at coordinate 493,417 of JAWNPC010000934.1, forward strand.
TCTAACTGTTACAGTTCATCTGCCTTAGAGATGGGCGCGCAAACGAAGACAGTTATCGTAAAGCAAAGCCAAAGGCTGTCGTGTGCTGTATATACATATATATTATTTATATTATATATATACATATGTATATAGTATATATACAGACACATATATATACATATGCACACATATACATACATCGTATACATATATATATATGTATATATATATATATATTGTTTATATAATCTCCTTTCTATCGATAGTTGCCTTGCTAATTGTTGCAGTTTTTCGTTTTGTGTTTTTGTTGTTTTCTTTTCTGTCTGCGTCGCAACTCGGAATTTGAGGTCCAAGCACGTCTTGCTTAGTCCGATGCCCAAAGGGCTGCGATAAAAGCCTTTGCCTGCGCCCATCTCTAATCTGCATATTAACACATACGAACGCTCTTTCTCTCTCACACACACACACACACATTTGTATAAACAGGTATATTGCAGTGTGCGTGTATACTTATGTGCTGCCGTCTCGCTCTTGTGCACTTACACAGCACATATACTACATATGAGTGGGGACTGAATGCTGTCTTTGAATTGAGGCCTTAATCAGTTTGGCTTTCGCATTTTGTGCGCTCTAATGAAAATGCTCACAAAAGCTGTGTGAATCGCCCTTTCTTACCCCCTTTAACTAAGTAGAATTGGTTTAATGCTAAGTAGATTTGCTTTAATGTGTAGGCTCTAGTTGCTGTTGTTGTAACTGTTTATGCTAATAATAGCAAGAGAGAGAACGGGAGAGTGAGAGAGAGAGCAGAGCAGCAGAGAGCGGCAATACGAAAGAGTGCCAAGTGTTAGAGAGCTGCAAGCAAAGCTGTGCTAAGTTTGACTTTGACTTTGGCTATGCGATGAGTTAAGCTCGGTTGAGTTGAGTTGAAATGGCAGAGTTAAGCTCACAGCTCAATGCAGTGACAGGCCTATGGTGATTGTTGTTGTTGTTGTTGGTGTTATTACAGTTGCCTCTGTGCTTAGTGATGGGCGTTCTGGCATTGGCGCGTGTTGTTGTATTTATTGTTGCTTAGTGATGGGCGTATTTCTATTCGCGCCTGCTCTCTCTCTCCCTCTCTCTGTCTTTGTCGCTTTTAATGCATAAACATAAAGCTGATCAGCTGGCCATGCGTGTGTCTGTGGGTGTGTTGCTGCCACGCCCACAACAACATTGAAATTGAATGGGCAAACAGGAAAAGCAGCTGCTGTTGCTGTTGCTGTTGCTGAGTTGTTTGTCATTGTTGTTAATGTTTTGAACTTTGCGTGTCACACAAACAAACACACACACACACACACACACACGCCAGCATTGGGCCACACGCAATGACAAACTGGAAGGCGTTATCAATGGCGGCAACGGCGACACAGATCCTGCTTCTGTCTACATATGCACAGAGGCCAAAAGCTACCAATACACACAAGCACAGACATGCGTGTGTGTCTCTGTGTGTGTGTGTGTGTGTGGGCAACATAAAATAAAATAAATTGCGCATATTCTGGAACATCTAATGCCAATGATGTTAATTGGATTTCTTAATTAAGTTGAAAAGCGAAGCGAAACGAAACAAACGCAAACGCCGCAAAAAAAAAGAAAGAGAAAAATACAAATTATGAAGCCGGAAACTATAAATTATTTGTATCTTTCTATTTTTTTTTATATATATAAAGATTTAAGCTCAATGTGTAATAGATAAATGTGCGCTGAAGCAATGAAATCTATTCAAATTGAAATCATTTCTAGCACATTTTCTAGAGAAATATGTTTGATATTTGAATAAGAATCAACATTTGCTTTATATAAACAATATCAGCTTAGCACTGAAAGAGAAACTTCAGTAAAACACAACAGCGAGAGAGAGAGAGAGAGAGAGAGAGAGAGAGAGAGAGAGAGAGAGAGAGAGAGAGAGGGAGAGAGAGAGATACAGACTAAACATAGCATACTTATTGTGGCTACTCAAGTGCAAGACATCAACACAAAAGCATAGCATACTTATATGAGCGCAGCATTATTATACCCTGAACCCATTGAAAATGGGAATTCAGGGTATAATGGTTTTGTTAAAATGTCAAATGTATGTAACAGGCAGAAGGAGGCGTGGCAGACCCCATAAAGTATATATATTCTTGATCAGGACGACGAGCTGAGTCGATATAGCCATGTCCGTCTGTCCGTCTGTCCGTCTGTCCGTCCGTCCGTATGTGTGAACGCGTCGATTTCAGAACCTATAAGAGCTAGAGACTTGAAACTTTTTTTGGAAGTCCCTGTATATCACGCGCATATCGAGTTTGTTTTAAAAAATCGATAACTTTTCCCGTTCTTTTGTTATCGATTAAAAACCTTATCGAAATGAAGTTAATAAATTATATCTCGTACATGTTTGAAGCTAGAGTCTCCAAATTTTGCATTTAGTTTCATTTATATTTTATACAATTTCGGTTTTTGTTAGATTTTGGATATTGGTTCAAAATTTTTCAAAAATTTTCAAATTGAAGGTTAATTGCAAATATAGCCAATATGTGAATGAGTTTGCAATTTTATACAACTGCAAGATATTCAATATAATATGTTTTTTGCTTACTTTTTCTCTTTTTACACCCTGAACACATTGAAAATGGGAAATCAGGGTATAATGGCTTTGTAAAAGTGTATGTAACGGCAGAAGGGGGCGTGGCAGACCCCATAAAGTATATATATTCTTGATCATGGAGACGAGCTGAGTCGATTTAATCCTGCCCGTCTGTCTGTCTGCCCGTTTGTCCGTCTGTCTGCCTGTCCGTTTGTCCGTCTGTCCGTATGTATAAACGCGTCGATCTCAGAACTTTTAAGAGCTAGAGACTTCAAATGTTTTCTGTCCTTCTATGTATAGCACGCAAATATCAAGTTTGTTTTAAAAAATCGATAACTATTCCCGTTTTATTGTTATCGATTAAAAACCTTATCGAAACAAGTTATTTAATTATAGCTCGTACACCTATTGAGCTATAGTCTCCAAATTTCGTATTTGGATTCATTTATATTTTATACAATTTTGATTTTTGTTATATTTTGAATATCAGCTAAAAAAAATTTTCTTTTCTTTTATAATTTAATTTTATTAGCTTAAATTTTTGTCTGCTTTAATATTTATGCACATAATTGAGTATATTTTAAAACGCAGCTCGGACGGTGTTCAGGGCAGCTCCTAGTCGGGCACCACTGACTAGAGTTTTCTTACTTGTTATTATTTATTTAATGCAACTTGCTTTAAGCTCCCACTAGTTATTGGACCTGTGAGGCAGCATATAGAGCTTACATTTTGTTCTTCTTCTAATCTGTTCTGTTGCAGACTCCCTTGCGGTTCAGAGTGTGTAGTCTTAGTGCAGTCTTTGTCTGCAATTGTTTGTTTGCAGCTGTTGGTTTGGCTGTGCTAGAGTTGTGTCGCTCAATGGGCTTAGTCACTGTGAGTATAGCTAAATTCTTGTGTAGAATAGAGTTTCTTGCGAAAGAGTTGGCAGCAGTTCATCTGTGTGTGGTGTAGCGCCTCATGGCAGCTTGAAGTAACAAGGAAATAGCCTTGTAAAAATGTTTTTTATTATATGGAATTGCGTAGACTTTTATTGGGAAATCTTGAGTAGACTATATAGAAAGAAAACTATTTCAACTGAAAAGCAAGCATATCATGAAGCTTTAACAGCGAGTTTTTATATCAATAACTTGGGGCTTCTCCAAGCTTTCCTCAATCTTGTACTTTAAAGATACTCCAAAAAGTGTTGCATGCTTATTTGGGCTGCCCAAATCAGGTTTATTATGCGAACAGTGCGCAGTCTGTTAACAGCAAATGTTGAGTAAAAGACACCAGTTCAAAAGTGTAGCATACTTATGTGAGCCACCGAGCAAGCATTTCATGAATCTTTAACTGAAATTCAACCAAAAAACAAAAACTTATGCGAGTTGCTACAAGTTTCTTTATGGCAAGACTTACTCATAAATCTTTTAGCGGAATTCTTGCATAGAAGTTGCCATAAAAAAAGTGTAGCATATTTAAGAGGGTTACACACATATGTGCCTAAAAGTTGCATTGTCTTTGGCCTATACGAAATCATATGAAAACGTCTAAAAAACTTGAAGTTTTCCAATTTGGCATTTATGGGCGCGTCTATAATTCTATATATGCCAGTCATAAATATTAAGGCCGTTCGTCTTTGCCAACTGCAAGTGTAATGATGATGCCCATTAACAATTCACAATTTCACATGCAACTTGTGCCAAGGAGTCGCAGTCGAAGTCCCAGAAATTGGGTCTCGCATTGCTGCAAACGAAACTTTTCGCACTGCCGCCTTTCATAATGCATAATAATAATTGTCATTTGTCGTTTGTCACAATTGAGACTTTTAAAACAGAGACAGAGGGCAGACAGACGGACAGACAGGAGAGACGGACGGACGGACGGACGAACGAACTGATAGACAGTTGGCGGGAAATTCACATTTGGCAGCTATTCAAAAATAGAAATAATTTTCCATTTACCTACTTTGCCACTTATATCGTGTGTGCCAAGGTGTTTGCACGAAAAATGTCTCTTTTTTTGTTGTGTGGCTTATGGCTTGCCGCATTGCCATTGTGCCACGCCCCTCTTTCACCTGCACAGCAGAAAATTAACATAGCCATTGCGGGGCGAAAACTTTAACGAGCAGGCAAACGGCAGAGCACGCATACGACACACACACACACACACAGAGACACACATCGTTACAGGCACTAGCCACACACTCACACTCACACACACACATGTTTGTACTTGAAGGAAATTGGTGGAAATTATCGAGTTTCCTATACAAAACGCGTCTGACACGCAGCTTACGGCAGCAGCTCCCATTGAGCTTGAATATCCTTTTGCTCCTTGTTGTTGTCGCTCATGTTGCTGTTGCTGCTGTTGTTGTTGCTGTTGTTTTAGCCATAGTTGAAGTTGTCGTTGGAGTTGACTGCCTATTGCTTTAACGACAACGTTTAGATTTTGGCTACGCGCCGCAAGGACTCGCGCCAACCCAGCCAAACCCCCTGCCAGCTAACGGCCTACGACCCCTTCTCGCGCTCTCTCTCTCTCTCTCTCACTCTCTCTCTCTCTCTCTCTCTTCATATATAATAGCTATACAGCTCACAGCGTGGTGCACATGATTTTGTTGCCAGCCTTCATTTTCGTTAGTGTTGCCTAATAAATTTAGCGTAATTTACGTTTAGTTGTGGTTTAGGTTTTTTCCTGTGCTGACGGTAAGAAGGGGTGCTGGAGCAGGGTCAACAGCTGGAAGGGGGTCCATAGGGGGGAAGGTGTCCACAAGGGGTATGGCTGGTATTGAATGGTAGAGCTCTATAGAGGAGTGGGCTCAACTGAAAGGAAAGCGTCTATTGAGAGCGGGGTCTATCGAGCAGAGGGTAGAAAGGGGAGGGGGCAGGGTCTCCAGTCAGTGGGTCTATGGCAGGGCAGCAGGCAGGGAAGGCGTCGACTGAGTGGGCAGGGTCTATAGAGACCTTGTTTTTATTTTCGTCTCGAGTGCAGGAAATTCATAATGAAGTGCTCGCTTTGTTGAAGCTTAATTAGGCGTATAAGTAATATTTTCTATACGTCAGTCTGCGTGTGAGTGTGTTCCTGTTTCACTTTGTCGATAGGCTTGAGCAGGAGGCGGTGGAAGTTGAAAACTTTGAATTAGTAAATTAGTTCACCCTGAGTGCACAACTCGGTCAGTGTTGTGTGTTGTATGTTGTATGTTGTGTGTTGTATGTGTTGCCTGCCTTAGACAGTGGGCAGGGCTGTCGAGTCTAAGTTGAAAACTTATTGTTTGGCCGTCGCACAGTTCACTTATCACTTTTATCGCTTGGCCAAAAGAATGTCCAGGCAGCAGCTAAATATGATTAAGATACCCTGTAACTAAGCAAAGTGGGGTTGACTCCAAAAAGTCTATGCAAATGAACTACTAAAGTTTTAAAGGGATTTGTGAGCCATGAACTCCTTGCTTAGCTACACTCACAGCTCACTGGAACGATGCAGCTTAGTTCCAGTGAGTAGTTCAGCTGTCGTTCATGAACTGAACTACTACAGTTTTTCAGTTATTTGAGAACTATGAGGTTGGTTCATGAACTATGAACTTTATGCTTAGCTATATATACTCTGGTTTATGAATGATGAAATTTCGTTCCAGTGAGTAGTTCAGCTGTCGCTCATGAACTGGTTCAGCTCAATAGTTCAATTGCTGTTTCAGAAAGATTCTATTGACTGGTTCAGCTGTTCATTAATGATTTGTTCTTTTGAGCTAGTTAACTGAACTGAACCAGCTGAACCAACTGAACCAACTGAACCAGTATAGTAAGCTTCGCTCTTAACTGACTCAATTCAAATAAACTATTCAATCACAAACGAATCTACTTTATTACGCAGTATTTTCGAGTAGGGCATATCCGACTAATAGACACTTAGTCAAGTCTTCTAACTTGAACTTGTTCATCATATGGAACTAGAGCTGTCAGGTCAGGGTAATTGCTAGTCGTGCACGCCCACAACTATAGATAGAAATAGAGCTGGAGATAGCATCAAGATTAAGTTTTTTTCTTTTAGGCTGGGTATCTGCTAGTCGAGTAGTCTTTGCCATTTTCAACCTATAATGAGCAGGAATTTATTTTCTTGCTCTTCTTCTTCTGCTTCATCGCTGTGTTGGACGCGTGCCAAAGCGGCGCATCCAATAAATAATGATAACTTGACAATGACAAGAAATTTCTTAAGCCCCACGACCCACGACCCACGAGCCACGACCACCGGCCGCCTCACTCGCCACGCCCCCCGCCCTACAGAAGCGAATTCACATAAGTCAAATGGACGAGACTTGCGAGTTGTTGTTGTCGCTGTTGCTGCTGCTTGTCATTGTCGTGGACTTTGGTGGCAAAGCGCACATTGCAGGTTGTTATGATCGAAAATCAATATATATATAGCCATAGCCCCCACTATCTATGTGTGTGTGTGTGGGTGGGTGTGTGTGTGTGTGTGCAACCCTTATATGACAGACAATTTATGAATCGCAGCCAAGACATGTGCCACTTGGCTCGGACGAATGCCTTTCGAGCATGGCTGCCATTCAGTCACAATTGCTTGCATTGCCCCACCACCAACCACATGCACCACTTGCACCGCCCAAGCCAGCCGCGTAACCAACCCAAAGCCATCTTCAACTCGAAACCCAACCACAATTCCAATTCCAATTCCAATTCCGACTCGAATTCAATGCAATGTTGGCGTTTGCATTTCACATAAATAATATATATACATGATATATACATATATATATACATGATATTTGGGGTCACGCGTTCTTATGCCTGGCATGTTGATAATCACTCAGCCAGTTACAGTGAGCACTGAATACATTGCATTGCATTAATTATTTCTTTTCTCATTAAGTTTTCATTTCACAAAAGTTTTGCGCGTTTATAGAGTATCTTAGAGTCCTGCTGACTTCTAGCTGTGCTCTGAAATTTGTATATAGACTAGGTTTTCTTTTAGCTTGATTGATTGATTGACTGATTGATTGAAGAGATTCAAAGTTTGTTGTCCTGATTGTTCATCAGAAATATACAGAATATACATAATTCTTTCTGCTGAAGCAAAATCAGCAATGATTGATTGATTGATTGACTGATTGATAGCCTGATTGATTGACTGATTGATTGACTGTAAAAGTTATTGGTAGTTTTTGGTCTTACTTATTGATAATCATAAAAAATTTACATATAATAAGTTTTAAGTATTTCGGTTTTCTTGATTGATTGACTGATTGATTGATTGACGGAATTCAGAGTTTGTTGATATTATTTATGTTACTTCTTTATCATCATAAATATATATATACAATATATATATGCATAAAAATTTCTGCTACAGCAAAATCAAGAATGATTGACTGATTGATTGACTAACTGATTGATTGATTGGCATCATAGATTATTAATAGCTCTTGAGTCACTTAATTATAACCATAAATATATATACATTTATTGTATTTTTGCCTTTTTTATTGATTGATTGACTGATTGACTGATTGACTAGTTACCTTATTCTATTAACTGAGCTAAATATCTCCATTGCTTGACTGATTGCCGAACTGACAGAGTAATTTAACAAATATGACTCAGCAGCTAAATTAATTGACGGCTTGATTAATAGCTTGACGAAATGGCTAGATTATTGATTGACTGGCTGACTAGTTGGCTGATTGAGTATGTAACTAACTAAATGATTGACTGATTGATTAATTAACTGACAAACTGATATATTTACTTTATTGATTGATGCAGTAGCTAAGTGACCAATTTATTGATTGACTGACAGATTGATGGGCTAATTGATTGATTGCTTGTCTAATAAACTAAACTGGCTTACAGACTATCTGGTTACCTGGTTAACTGATTGGCTGACTGACTGGAATATAGTCTGTCTATAACAGTCTGACTGATTGACGAGCTGAGCCAGTGATTGATAGATTGATTGACTGCCTAACTTATGAGCTAAAAGTATGATTGATTGACTGATTGATTGATTACCAGATGGATAGACAGCTACATTAACTCACAGCCAGACTGACTAACGAATTTGATTGATTGACTGACTGATTGACTGCCCAAAACTGACAAAGCTAATGCAATGATTGACAGACTGAAGGACTTACAGCTTCGAATCAGATAACAACTGGACTTATATGGAGCATAGTTTTGCCGTCAGCCTAGCGCTATTAGCGAGTAGCCACTGTAGTATCGACTGCTGACGATTGTTCAAGTTTTGAGCTAAGTTTACTCAACTCAAGTTTTTTGTTATCATTGCTGTTTGTAACTTTGTTGTCAAGCGCAACCATTTTCATTATAATTTCCATGCAAACTTGCAGCTCAAATATTTGTAATCACACACACACACGCACACACACACGCACACACGCACACACACACACACACACGCACACTCATAGATACAAAGCAAGCACATGAACATGTCCCTTATGCAAACATCATCAAATGCCCAAAGCGCTGAGGCGTCATATAGATTGATATTGAGAGTGAAAGAGACTAGCAAAGAGAGAGCGAGAGATAGAGAGAAGTCTAGTGTAGGGTATACATTGGCTGTGCATAGGTCAATGCTAAGCAAATAATTAATAAACAATAAGCCAAAGCTCAATTGGCCTTGACTTGAAGTGTTTTCACGTGTCTTTATTATTATTTTATTATACGTTCCTTTTTCATAGCCGTCGTCGAAGCCTACACAGAGAATGACAAAGCGACATAGAGAGAGCGAGAGAGAGAGAGGGGGGGCTGGAGTGTGCAGGGTAATTGTAAAAGGCTCGCCTCACGCCTGCTCAACTAGCCACAAATACACGCGTCTGGCCCACCTGGCGTATGAGCATTGCCCACATACGCCATGTTTGTCAATTTGCTGCTTTATATAAGAGGGGGTTGGGCAGGGGAGGGGAGAGAGAGGTTGTGGGGGTGGCACAAACCACGGTTTCAATTGCACAACAGCTTATGCATGGTTGGCTAACCAATTTCGTTTCAATTACAATAATTTGATATTGTTTGATATTTTGGAAAACGGCGAACAGCAACTCGCAACCAGGCAACGGCAACAATTTCGGGTCTGATGTGCGGTCAGGGCCACGTGCAACAGCAGGAGCTCCATTTACATACCACACTGTATCCTTGTGTGTGTGTGTGTGTGTGTGTAAACTTATTTAGGCCAGAGCATATCAAAAAACGTTTAGGCAGCTCGTTACGGGAAGAGCTGGCAAAAACTCGATGAAAAGATTCTCTGTGTGTGTGCTCTATGCATATCTCTCTCTGTGTGTGTGTGTGTGTGTGTGTGTGTGTGTCCATGTGTGCGTGTGTTTTTCTAACTGGACACGTGCACAATGTATTGGGTCTGGCTTTTGCCACTCCATATGTAGATTAGACGCAATCTAGTGGCGCCATCTATGGTTGGGTTTTTGGGCTAGCTTCATTTTTGTGGGTTTTCGGTTTTTGGTTTTTTTTTTTTCGGGAAAAGATTGTATCGAACCGTGAAGCAATAGTTTGTAAACTCTTCCACTACAATCTATGCATACAAAATGTTGGCATTTTGCCCGGGTTCAAATCGAATTCGAAGAGGCTTTAAGAGTTTCGCTTCTGGTAAAACTCAAATATTGAAGAGGTTTGAGAATTGCAGCATGGGACGCAAGAGAGTGCACCTGGCTGTAAGTTGATCTATATCTTTAGTTTATGTACTTCTATTTGGTACTACTACTACTACTTAGTAGTTATACTTGCTGCCATTCATATAGAGGCTTAAGGCACTCCAGATACCCTATAAATGCCTAAATCTACTGCAATTTTCTGCTACAGTTTTCTACTACTATTTTCTACCACTATCTTGTACTACTTTCTTCTACTACTTTCTACATTCGCTTGTTCATATAAATTTGAAGCACTCGTCAGACAGTTAACAAGAGAGACCAACTAACAGATACCCTATATTTATACTCCAGCTACTACTATTTTGTACTTATAATTTCTACTACTAATTTCTACTACTATTTTCCAGCATCTTCAAATAAATTCATAAAAATGTATTCAATAGTTGTACATAAAGTTAATAAGAATGACCAACTAACTGATACCCTATCAATGTCCTCATCTACCACCATTTTCTACTACTATTTTCTACTACTATTTTCTATTACTATTTTCCATTACTAATTTCTACTTAAAGAATTCAAGTTACTCTCAACAAAAGCATAAAGTTAGCAAAACTGAACAGCTAACAGATACCCTATAAATTTTCATAGCTACTACTATTTTCTACAACTACTTTCTTCTAATACTTGCTATGAACATTCTGATATTTATACACAAACTTTAAACACTCTAAGACCTAAACGTAACAAAAGTGAACAGCTAGTAGATACCCTCTACCCTCTACCCTCTACCCATAATCCAGCTACTACTTTTTGGCACATCTTTTGTCCACTACTTTCTACTACTACTTTAAGCTTCCGCTATTCATTTAAAGACTTCAACAACTGCTTGTCATAAGCTTAACAAAACTTATCAGCTAATAGTTACCCTAACCTTATACTAATTCATATCCTACCACTTTCCCCTACTTTTTCTCTATTTCAACATTTTCTTTCGACTTCTGCTCCTCAATGTACCTTTTGCCACTCATATCTTTTCAATGCAAATGCCGTAGACCTCTCAACGTCTGCTACTCATTTCAAGACTCATCTAGACTTATCAAAGCTGTTGCCAAACGAAAACAAACGACACAGCTTATGCCTCAATATATATGTATGTATATTTAATATATTTAAATTCATATACACACACAAATATATATTGATATACTTGCTATATGCGCACAGCGGTGCATTTGCCTGGCAAACAGAAAAGCGGCTTATTTCTATTAAAATGCCAGCAGAAATTGTTTTGCCCACAAGCTGAGCGCTCATGAGCAACCTGCTAGCATACACTGTGCGAAATTGAGTAGCAGTTAACAGCCTTTGCTTGGTGTGCGTTTGATTGAATGCGATTAAGATTGGCATTTGACTTGGAAAATGTAGTGGAAAGTGGGCAAGAGTCAGTTTTAAGTAAAGTTCTGGTCAAAAGGCTGAACATAAATGATCAATCAAAGGCAAATCAAGGCAAAAGGAAGAAGTTAATAAGAAAAGACAATAAGTTCGTCAATCAATCAATCAATGTTTAGTAAGACAGTCAAATAGTATATATATTGAGAGAGCTATTGCTACGGCGCTGCCAGTAAAACGTTTGAGATTTCGACACATGGAAAAACGCTAAAGAAAAAGTAAAAGGAAACAAAAAGGTCCATCAATCAATCAATCAATCATTTAGTTCGACAAGCAATTAGCTTTTCAATTGATATTCAAAGAGCAAGTATAAGAACGCTGCCAGTAAAACGTTTAAGAATGCTATACAGAGCAAAGGGCAAAGTAAAAGAACCCATAAGTTCATCATTCAATCAATCAATCAATTAGTGAGTTAGTCAATCAATTAGCTGATATATTAGATATTCATAGAGCTATTGCCACAGCGCTGCCAGTAAAACGTTTAAGAATGCGACACAAGGAAAAACCCAAAAGAAAAAGGACACAAAAAGGTCCATCATCAATCAATCAATCATTTAGTTGGTCAATCAATTAAGGTTTTATATTGATATTCATAGTTCTTAAGAGCAATTGCAATGGCGCTGCCAGTAAAACGTTGAAGAATGCGACACAGAGCAGAGCACAGAGCAACAAAAATAAATAGACAAAAAAAATGCTCTCTCGAGATGAAGTAAATAAGTTTTGTGACGCTGAACGTGTGTGCGCTTGGGTCACGTAGACAACAAAGTTGAAACGAGCCAAACGTGCCACACACACAGACACACAAGGAGAGAAAGAGACAGAGAGAGCGAGAGGGAGTGAGAGAGAAAGAATATTTGACTAGAGAGTAAGGAACAAAATAAAATGCTAAAAAATTGCTGTCAGTTGTAAAGGGGCAAAGCAGGGAAATGGAACAGGAACCAAATACACAACTTGTTTTTGTGTAATGGAGTCTGGCTTGTCAATATCTCAATAGAGATATAAATATATATATAAATTGATATGAGACAAATATGCCAGTTGCAGCAGTTACCTTTAACCGTTACACCTGTGCAGTTGCAGGCACTTTGGACGGCAACCAGCTGCCAGCTGACATCTGACAGCAATTGAATCCGGAATCAGCAACGGGGACCACTCAAAGGCAAGCAAAACAACAACAGAAATCACAAATATATAAGGATATATATTTATATTTATATATCTGTTGTGTTTGGTATATTCAATTGCAGCTTTGTTTTTATTTGATGGTTTGTTGGCTGTTGTTGCTGTTGCTGTTGCTGTTGCTGTTAACAACAATATGACAGGTGTGATTGATTGCCCTTGGCTGATAGCAAGTCAATATGAAGCAATTAAACAATATAATTACAATAATAGTTATATATGATATATAGGCTACGACTTGTACGTGTCGGAGGTCAAGGCATTAACATTTAAGAACTCAAGACAATGAAAGACAAGCAAGTCAATAGAGACAGCGAGAGGGAGAGAGAAAGAGAGAGAGAGAGAGAAAGAGAGTGGGCAAGTATGAAAGTGAAAGACTGTATGGACTTATAGACTTCCTTGTTACAGATCTAAATATATATAGATATATATATAAATCCATGCATATACCATCTATTTCATAGCTCTATATGTACCTCTCTATGTGATTCTCATAGTAAGTATGAAACAAGTTATAGAAATGCCCCCTGAAATTGACTTTTTTTTAAATAGTTCAAGATTTTAAAGCATATATCTATCAGTCAGTCTTAGCAGCAAACTATCTCTAGAGTCTATCTTATTGCCCATCCGTTAAGCGCCTTTCTCTATGCTTCTCATACATAAAAAATTACAGAAATTTTTAAATCTCTTACTTTTTTATGCAGATTAAATGCATATTGATTATAAACTATAATATTCTATGGAATTCAGCTAAAGTTTTAAGATCTCTCTTTGTGCTTCTCATAAATTATATAACTCATTTGAATATTCCACATAATTATCACCAAATTGTACATTAAGTTGTCTTTTTATATAGATCAATTGAACTTAGAGTTTAAACCCTTTGTCTGTCTGATTGATCTCCTATCGCCTCTCTCTGTGCTTCTCATAGCACGTATTAGGCATCTATAGACTAGTAGTATAGCAATATAATATGGTCACCAGCCAGGTCATAGTTTTCAGTTTTGTTACATCTCTAGACTATGTAGACTTACTATTATTGAAGTTGCCAGTCTCTGTGATTCTCATAGCTTCTATTAGGCATTTAAATACTCCAATTTCTCAGTAGTTTATAGATATTATATGCAATCTGACACTTCTCTCTACTGCTACTCATAGTTTTAATAGTTTTTGTCATATCTTAAGAGTATGTAAACGTGATGGTCTCGCAGTTGCCTTTCTCTCTGTGATTCTCTTGAGTTGTATTCACTTAACTTAAATACTCTTTAAGCTTTAAGCTCAGATTACCTTTTGCTATAAACTTACTTCATATAGTCTACCTTATCTCTACTCGCCTCTCTCTGTGATTCCCATGGCATAAGTGAATAGAACTTACTTAGAGTTTAAGCAGTCTGTCTTATATTTTTTGGCTCTCTCTGTGATTCTCATAGCATAAGTGAATGGAAATTACTTAGAGTTTAAGCAGTGTGTCTTATCTCTTCTCGACTCTCTCTGTGATTCTCATAGTTAAAGTGAATACTACTACTACGCTACTTAAACTTTACGCAGTCTGCATTATCTCCTCTCGCCTCTCTCTATGATTCTCATAATACATATTAGGCATTTATGTATTGTAATTTTATAGTTGGTAATACACATTTCTTCATAGATTCGCTGACGCCTTTCTCTCCGCTTCTCAAAGCTCCTAGCACCCTCTCTTTAGCTCTTTAGCTCTCTCTCTCTCGCTCCCTCTCTCTTCCGTTTTCATATAGATTTCACATTGACAGCGACGCCAACCTCTCGCCCCACTTCCTCGAGCATTTGAATACCCTCAGTGAAGGCTAATAAAAAAGACATTTCATAATATTATGCTGATTTCCACAGGGTACAGGGTATACAAAGGAGAAGCAAAACAAAATTAATAACAACTTCAATGGGCAAACACAAAAAGCCCAACTCGATTTGCTTTCGCTTTGGCTGGCGCAACTTTTCAATTTGCCAAAAGGAACGCAAAACTTTAACAGTTTTCATTCTTTTTTGGATTTTTTATTTGAGATTTTTTATTTGCTTCTGCAGTCACTTCATTCGCTGCGTTGTTCCAGCGCTTGCCCAATCAAAATATGATATGAAGGCGAATGAATGCGCAATGTGAATTGCTTGAAATTATAATTTTGATTAAGCGCTGCACAGTTTTTGGCCAAAGCCAAAGCCAAAGCCACGTGACGTATACGCAACGTGCACGGCCAACAACGTTGCGCATACGTAACGCTGGCCCAATACACACACACACACACATAGAGTTTTTTTTGTGCCTTTCTTTATTTGTTGTTTATTTCCGCTTTCATTTTTTCTTCATTTTTTTTTTTGTATTGTTGAAGTTTTGCACGTTGCTCGACAGTTGCCGTTGTTGTTGTTGCTGTTTCTTTTATTTTTGTTTTTTTTTTTTGTTTTTTTTTTGCATACATATGACTTACATAACGCCCACACACACACACACACACACACATAGATAGATACATAGATACATACATATGCATAGTGAAACGTGGGCAGTTAGCATCTCGAAGCTGGCGAATTGCATAAGCCAACGCAGAGGCTGCAGCAGCAAAGTTGCGTCTGCAACAACAAGCGACAACGACAACAATCTGCCCGGCAACGACAGAAACATGTGACAGGAGGCAAGTCCAAGTCCAGTCCAGAGAGCTGCGGCATCTACCCCAAGCATGCCGCCAGCGGCCAGCAATGGGCACCCCTGCAGAGCGGAAATGTCAATCAACAAGCCGGAAACTGGCAACTGCCACTGAAACCGGCTTGATGAAGCATTTTTTCGCAATTGCCTGACAGCCGGTTAGTCGCACGCCCACAGCCCAGCCCGCCTCCCTACAAAAGAAGAGGAAACAAACAAACAAACAAACAAACAAACAAAGAAACAAACACACTCTGTTGCAAATAAACAGACGCAAAGTCAACTGCGAACTGGCAGTGCAAACTGTTTGGCAATCTGCGAATTGAGATTGCGAAACTAGAAAAGTTTGTTACTTCGGAACCAAGAACTAGTGTGAACTGGGCACTGGAACTTGTACTGTGAACCAATATGGAGATGTGAGTGTTGTGAGGGGATTAATTGAAGCGAAGAGCTGGAAACTATAGGCTGATCTGTGTTGATACAGGAACTAGTAGTGTGAACTAGTACTGTGAACCAATATGGAGATGTGAGTGCTGTGAGGGGATTAATTGGAGCGAAGAGCTGGAAGCTATAGACTGATCTGTGTTGATACAGGAACTAGTAGTGTGAACTAGTACAGTGAACTAGTACAGTGAACTAGTACTGTGAACCAATATAGAGATGTGAGTGCTGTGAGGGGATTAATTGGAGCGAAGAGCTGGAAGCTATAGACTGTGATATCTGTGTTGTTACTGAGAGCCAGGAACTAGTACTGTGAACTGGTACTGTGAACTGGTACTGTGAACTGGTACTATGAACTGGGCACTGGAACTTGTACTGTGAACCCATATGGAGATGTGAGTCCTTTAAAGGTATCAATTGGAGCGAAGAGTTGGAGGCTATAGACTGATCTGTATTCATACAGGAACTAGTAGTGTGAACTAGTAGTGTGAACTAGTACTGTGAACTGGTACTGTGAACTAGTACTGTGGAACGGGTACTGCGAACTGTTGCTGGCAATAGGAAGCTAAGCACTAAGAACAGCATACTTTTATCTACATTGGATTTTAGAACTAGTTGGGAACTAGAACTGGCAACTGGAACTAGCCACTGGAATTGAGAACTAAACTGTAAACCGTTGCTCGCAATGTTAAGCAATGCACTGAGAACAGCACATTTAAACAATCTACATTGGCTTTAAGAACTAGTTAAGAACTAGAACTGGCAAATAATACTTGGAACTTAAACTGGGAGCTAGTACTGCGAACTGATACTGGGAACTGGTAACCACTATGTAAATTGATACTAAAAACTAGAAAAGTTGTGGTACTCAGAACTAAAAACAGACACTGTCAACTGAAAGTAGTGAGAACTTTGAACAGCTGACAACTGGGAACTACTACAGAAATCCAGTTGGGGAACTAGCAATGCCAATTGAAACTGGAAACTCCTATTGAGAAGTGGCACTGGGAGCTGTTGAAAAACATGTTAATTGATACTTAAAACTAAAAAAAAGTGTTTATATTTAGAGCCAGCAACCAGAACTGATACTGAGAAGCGGAAGAACCGAGCACTACGAACTGCTCAATGACAGCTGGCAACTGGGAGCTGAGAACTGGCAACTGGCAACTGGAAACTGCGAACTACAACAGCAAATTGAAAAGCTGTGAGCAGTTAAATGGAAATGGAAAGCTGAGAACTGAAGGTAGCATATGTATATGGGACTGAGCTCCGTTTAATGATTCTGCGAACTAGTACTGGGAACTGGTACAGAAATCTGTATAACATTTTGCATAAACAGATACTGGGAACTAGGAAGGTGTAATGCCTAGAAGTCGAAACTTGTACGAAGAAGTGAGAAATCTGAGAACTGCTAATGGAGTTTAGTAAAAGCATCCGAGAACAGCAATAAGCAGCTAATTTATGGCTTTGGTGATAATAGGAACTGGGAACTAGCACTGCAAACTATTACGGAGAATCACAAATTGCAGCTTTAAGCTGCGAGCTGTGCTACGCTGCTGCTATGTAAGAGCGGAAAGCTTTTGAACTGGTAATAATTCATAAATGAATACTAGGAAATAAGAACTGGTAAGCTGAACTAGCATAATGAACTGCTGACAAGAACAAAAGCTAGCACTGAGAGCAGAAGTTGAAGCTTGGTGCTGAGAGCTGACAACAAAAGGAAAGTCTCATTGAGTATACTCGCTGAAAGCCAGGAACTGGTTGAAAGATTTAGGAACTGGAACTGGAACTGGAACTGGAACTGGAACTGGAACTGGAACTAGAACTGGAACTAAAACTGAAATTGACAAACTGAGTGCTGAAGCTAACAGTGGAAGCTGAGAGCCAATAGGAAGTCACATTGAATATACTAGCAAAATACCAGGAACTGGTATTAAAATCTTAGAAATGGAACTGGAACTGGAATTGAAAAACTGAGAGCCAATGGGTCTTCGTCTGAGTGTATATACTGGCTAAAAGCCAGGAACTGGTACTAAGATCTTATAGCTGGAACTGGAATTGGAACTGGAACTGGAACTGGAACTGGAACTGGAACTGCTACTGAAAACTGACAACAAATGGAAAGTCCCATTGTGTCTTCGATGAAAGGTACAAAGTACAAAGATTTAGGAGATGGAACTGGAACTGGAACTGGAAGCTGAGAACTGAAGCTAAAACTGGGAGCTAATGGGAAATGACATTGAGCATGCTTGCTGAACGCCAAATGCTGGGATTCAAATCTTGAAGCTGGAACTGAAATTGGAACTGGAACTGGAACTAGAAATTGAGAATGTTGCACATAGCAAATAGCCAAAAATTCATGGACAATAGAATGATTGAATTATATGTTTTATGGGACACCCACTTCGTACCCCTTCCCGTTAGCTGTGAGCGAGTTTTCTGTGGAAGTTTGCATCGAATTGCAATTTTCCTAATTGTTTATAACTATAATTGTTTGATATATATCAAAAGTTGTCAATCAAAATGCCGAAGGCGAAAGTTTTCCTAGTGGATCTTATCGCCTTAATTGAGGCACAAGACAACAGCAACAACAACAGCAACAAGAGCAACAGCAATCACTAGTTCCGCAAAAACTTTGACAGCTCTGAGAAACTTTCACTCAAAATTAATTAAAATGGATTTGATAAAGAAAATGCAAAGGAAAAACTAAAGAAGCTGAAGAAGAAGAAAGTAAACAAGATTATGTTAGGAGGGACGTCGAACCGCTCTGCCTAAATGCCAAGCACTATCAACTGCAAGAGGTAGAAGTGAAAGTTCTGCTGCTTCTTCTTCGCTTCTTGCTTTTCCTTTCACATTTTCTTGCTTTCTGCAAAGTTCCCAAAGTTTGTTGCTGCTTTTTACTTTATATTTGTGGCAGTTCTTTTGATGGCGTTTTTTTTCAAGGTCTTTTGGTTTCTGTCAATCTTATTGGTAAAACTTTTGCAACTTTGTAGGCGTTCGTAACTTATTGCTCAATATAATTGAGACTTTCTTTCGTTGTGGAATGGTTCGACTTCGACTTCGACTACGCCTTTGACTTAAAGAAGACTTTTTGGAGTTTTCACAGAACTCTTTACTTTTTGTGAGCATCTACTTATAGATATATCGTAGTTATTCCTATTTCTAGAAATTTCCATGTGTTGTACAAATGAGTCTGATATATATTGTAGTCTATTCATAGCATTATCTAACACTGTAAGTATCTATGAAACTTTGAACTGACTTTTTAAAATTTGTCTTGAATATATATTTAATAAATATGTATACAACACTGGCCCAAGCTGAAAGCTCAACTACTAGAATCATAAATTTCAATAGAAAATAGAAAAAACAGTGTTGTAAAACGTATTTGAAGTGCTTAAAACGAAGTTTTTGTTGGATGTCTAAGGGAAACTATGGTTTAAAATTTTATATGATAAGACTTGGGTAAATTCTCGTCAAAATAAAAAACAGTGTTGTAAAACGCATTTGAAGTGCTTGAAGGGAAGTCTTTGTTTGTTGTCTCTCGGTAAATATGACATAAGACTTGATATGCTAATACCTTGAATCGATGCTAAACTATAAAAACAGTGTTGTAAAACTCATTTGTAAAGCTTGAAGCGAAATCTTTACTTGAAGCGAAATCTTTGCTTGTTGTCTCTCGAAAACTATGACATAAAACTTAACATGCTGGCACCTTTACTCGATGTTCAACTATACAAAAAGCAGTGTTGTAAAACAAATCTAAAACAGTGTTGTTAAATAAATTTGAAGATCTGTTTCGGTCTCTCGCAACCTTTGACATGAAACCTAGACTGCATGAAACATATGACTGCACTCACGACTATACCAAAAAAAACAGTGTTGTAAAACAAATCTAAAACAGTGTTGTTAAATAAATTTGAAGATCTGTTTCTGGCTCTCGCAACCTTTGACATGAAACTTTCTATGATAACATATGACTGAACTGACAACTATACAAAAAAAAAACAGTGTTGTAAAACAAATTTAATGCACATTTGTCCTAATTGAAACCAACTTATTTGAAGTTAATTCTGTGTTAGAATGTTGCTTAGATTCAGTAGAAATGAAAACTTATATAACAATCAAAAGTAATTCAAATCTGCATAAAAACAGTGTTGTAAAGCAAATGAAGCTAGCAAAACATTTGAAATGTTGTTTGCTAGTTTGTTCTACTCTTAGATTGCTGCCTAAAAAATAGGAAGAAAAAAAACAACAGTGTTGTAAAACCAATTTAACGCATATTTGTAGTGAGTGAAACAAAGTTGTTGTTAGTTTGTAGTTTGTTGCTTGTTGGATTGCTCGCTTTGTGTATATAAAACTAGACTGCAATTCGAGCACGGAAGCTCGCATAACACCAAACCAGTGTTGTAAAGCAAATGTAACAAGCAAACATTTGTAATTGAAAGGGGAAAATTGTTGCCAGTTTGCTGATTGTTGTTTGTTGTTTGTTGTGTGTTGAGCTGCTGTTCGCTCAGTTATAGTTGTTGGACAGATATATATAGGTATATAGAGGTATATTTAGATATAGATTAAGTAAAGTTTCAGTTAGAGCGTACTTTTTCTGTGTATGCCTCGATGTTGCGTCGCTTTTACGAGGGGATGCGGATGCGGATGCGGATAGCCCGTTGCGTTTGTTGCTGTTGTTTACGACATTGAAGCGGTATCGCATTGGCATTGGTACATCCGTCGTATCGTTTCGGCTTTCATAGTGTTTGCTGTTGTTGTTGTTGGTTGTTCGTTGTTTTTGTTGTTGTTGTTTCTTTTGGTTTCTTTCGTATTTTAATTGTTCTGCTTACGCCTTTTTTTTTGCTATTTCTATACGAATCGAAATTTAATTTGTGTTTCGCTTATTTGTATTTTATTTTTTTTTTTGCTCTTATATCGCACACTCACACACACACAGACACACACACACACCCACTCACACACACACACACACGCGCGCACTCAAAAAAAATTTGAAAAGAAAAACAGTTGAAATTTTTGGCTTTTTTGTTGTTGTTGTTAAATGATTTTGGTTAATATTATTAAATGAATTTTATTTGTTTTTGTTGTTGTTGTTGTTGTTGAGCTCAAATTGTTGTTGTTGTTGTTGTTGTATACTCTTGCTGCTGTGGCTATTTCTTGAATTGTTTTTATTGTAAGCACATATATTAAGTAAGTGTGTAATTTGAATGGAGCTCTCCGCTTGCTACGTCAGCCATGGGTGTAAACACAATACAGACTGAATCTTAACTGGCGACTGGCAAATGGCGACGACGCCGACAACTTTGTGGAGGACGCCCAGCGTCAGCGACGACGCCGACGACAGCGACGCCGACGACGATGAGGACGACGTTGCCGATGACGAGCAAGTTCGAATTAACTCGACCACAAATACGAGCAGCGCGAAACGAGACTCTGCACACACAGAGAGACACACACTCACACACACACACACACACACACACACACACACACACATGCATACGCACACGCACGCTGGAACCAATCGACCGACAGACCGACCGTCAGACAGCCGGAATAACGGGCCACTCATTTGACGAACGTCCTGCTTAAATGAAAGTGAGTGCGACTGTTTTTTTTTTCTTTTTCTTTTTCATTTTGTTTTTTTCTTTTCTTTTTTGCTTCCCTTTCTTACTTTGGCAAGCAATGTTTTAGGGGCGAGGTCCAACGACTCGCAGCGACTCGCGTCTCGACTGCTCAGCTGGTGCTGCCCACAATATCAGCTGGCAGCAGCGACTGCGACAGCGACAGCGGCAGCGGCAGCGACAGCGGCTGCCCAATGCAGTTTTTCGCTTGATTTGTGGGCGCCACACGCTAAACTCGCCTTTTATTTTTCTGGCTACCAAAATTCATTTATTTAGCCATTTTTTTGTTTGGCAGGCCATTTTTTGGCTTTTGTTTCTCGTGGCATTTTTGACAATTATGAATTGGCATTGTCATCTGTGTGTGTGTGTGTGTGTGTGTGAGCGTGCTGCTCTCTAACGCCTTAACACGTATGTGCTCAGCGTGTGCTCTCTGCGCGTGTCTCTCTCGTTGCGTGTGTGCGCTCGCTCTGGCGCCTGGCTGTGCGCTCTAGCTATCTCTATCGACCACACACAAGTATTGTGCTTTTTTTTCATTGTGCGTGTGTGTGTGTGTGTGTGTGTGTGTATGGACAAATGGCAACTGGCAACTGGCGGCGGCTGGGTACATTTACACTTAGCAGCGGCAGCAGCAGCAAATAAAAAGAGAACGAGAAGCAGTGGGAAGCAGCAGCAGCAACAACAGTTAGAATGCCGCCTGATAGCGCTTTGGCGTGCCAGCCGCTTTGCTGTTGTTACTGTTGTTGTTGTTGCTCGCTCGCTCGCTCACCCATGCTCTTTGTGCTATTGTTGTTGTTGTGGCTGCTCTTCTTCATTTTGTTCCTCTTTCGAGCTGCACTGAACTTTGAGCTTTTGAGCTTGATCTAAACATAATTTGCGACTGGCACGCGATACGAAAATCAAAATTGAACTTTACAAGTTAATCCTTTACACAACTAAATCCAGAGAGACAGTTAGAGCGAGTGAGTGAGAGAGAGAGAGAGAGGTAGCGAGAGTGGGTGCGAGCAAGCTCGTATATCAATATGCCTATTAAGCTGCCTTTCGATTGCCATTTTGAAAATCAAATTCGTAAAATACAACAAGGAAATGAATTTCAGCTGCTGCTGCTGCTGTTGTTGTTGTTGTTGCTGCTGCTGCTGCTGCGAGAGCACGGCGCCTGGCCTGGCCTGGCTTGGCTTGGCTGTTCTTTTGCATTTGAGCAGAATTTTGCCCTGTTACCCGTGTCCTTCGGTTGGTCCTGCGCATTGGGCCAGGCCCGATTTGCGTAAGGTGCCAGGCTCCAGCAATGGCTCCTTGCTGGCTGCCGGGCTTGTGAAGTACTAGCACACACCCACACCCACACACACACACACACACACACACACACACACACACACACGCAGTTGCCACCTTCACACTGATTCTCAATCTAAAAGTTTAGCTGCTGCGCGTTGCTTTGTCATCGGCAATTGTCGTTGTCGTTGTCGTAGTCACGTTGTTCAGCAATATTTTTTAGTTGCACACACACTCACACACAGACACATGTGTGTATGTGTGTGTAACTCGTTTGGAATGCATCGTCGCTGCTGCTGCCGCTGCTGTTGATGATGAACTTGGAAATGGATTTGCCTAGCAACAACTGCTGATGGATGGTGCAAACCAAAACCAAACCATCAACTCGCAAGCATCAAGGACACGCCAACAACAGCAACAACAGACCGCAGCCACGCCCTCTTCGCCGCCCTCTACAATCCATCCATATACTCCTGTCACATCCTTTAATTTGCTACCCATCATTAAGCAAAGTCGTTGAGCCTTTTGAGCAACATTCAATTGAGCCACAATTTGTGAACAGGACATGAACATGAAAACATGAAAACATCGACACATAGCAAGGACATTAGCCCAACGTTAGCCAGTCAGCCAGCCAGTCAGCCAGCTGGGTTAATGGAAATGTCAACAAGCAGCCAAAACATAGTTAAAGCGTTATCCCTTTTAACATTTTGAATAAATTATGCCAGCGGAAACTTGATGCATTTGTCAGCGATACAGCTTGATCCTTTAGCTGGGCAAGGACAACGATTGCTTACATTGAAAACATAATTAAACTAGCTCAAAGAGCTTCCATTTCGAATTAGGAATCAAATGGAACTGTTCCTTACTCTAGCTTTGAATTGATTATTCATTATTATACTTTGTTCATTTGAACTAGTTCAAATGAGCCATTAGCAACAATGAAAACATAATGAAACTACCCCAAAGAACTTACATTTCGAATTAGGAATCGTTTTTAAATAAATCTTTGAATTCATTATTCTTAGTGCATTTGAACTAGTTCAAATGAGTTATCAACAACAATGGAAACATCATGGAACTAGCTCAAAGAACTTTTCTTTCGTATAGAGCACTAAATGGAACTCTTCTTTAATCTAGCTTAGAGTTCATTATACTTTGTTCATTTGAACTAGCTCAAGTGAGTCAACAACAATGGAAACATCGTGAAACCATTCCATTTCGTATAAAGCACTAAATAAAACTTTTGTTTAATCTATCTTTGATTATTCATTATTATACTTTGTTCATTTGAACTAGCTCAAATGAACTCTCAGCTTAGATATCGATAAAAATATAGACAAAATTCCTTGATCAAGCGTTGTCATACTATAGAAAGCAATGACTCTGTGTTTTATTCATTTGAACTAGTTCCAGTGACTCACAAATTTAATTGTATATGAAAATGTGAAACTTTACTTTAACAACTAAATATTTTAGCAAAAGAACAAACAGTTTTTTTGTTCATATGAACTAGTTCGTATATTACTAGAAAAAACCCTTTGCACGTCATTCATTTGAACTAGTTCGAAAGTGAATAACTTAAGTTAATATCTAGAAATTGAGAAAACATACAGGATATCTGTAGCAAGCTTTGCTGCATGATAAAAATCTTGTGTGTTGTTCATTTGAACTAGTTCCAATGACTCGCAGCTCCAACTTACGATGTTGAAATCGTTTAGCACACCAAATTTATTGATCTTGTTAGTAAAAACAAATACCTCATACGTCATTCACTTGAACTAGTTCCAATGAGTCACAAATTGTGCATAAATGAGCTCTTGATCTGAAAATCGATAAAAGCCTTGCAGATGCACTGATCAAGCGTTTTCACAAAGGCAAAAAACAACAACAATTAGCTTGTGCGTCATTCAGTTGAACTAGTTCGCATGAGTCACGAATTGATCGAGTTGAAGGAAAAGAAATGAAAAAGCAATTTAAATGGGCAGCCAGCACTTTGGACAATCGAGAACGCTTTAATGCGCCTTGTCATAAATTATTGATGGGGCCAACTTAGGCTGGACAATGGATATATATATATATATATACCTGAAACGATATATCGACTATATATATATATGTATATACATCTGATGTGTGCAACTACTTAATGGTGCAGTCGGTTGAATCGTGCTCGAGTAACCGCAGTGGCTAGCAAATTATCATTAAAATTTCAAAAGTACTTTCGACTATATTCTGGCAAATTATGCCGGGAGCCCGGGCGCGGACCCGGACCCGTACGCGGACCCGGACCCGGACGCAAACGCAAACTCAAAGTGTTGGCAATAAGCTATTGGCCATTGAGGCCACCTGCCCGTTAGTTGACTTAAATAACGCCGTCAGGGTCATGCCACGGATATGCAAGGCGTAACGGACTTGGACTCCGACTCGGACTCGGACTCGGACACGGACTCTATACCCTCAACGAACTATACGGACATATATGGACATATGGGCTGACCGCTGTTGCAATTGGGCAACGACGCGTCGTGTTAACGCAAACGCCTTTAATATTTTAGAGAGTAAGACAGGCACAGACACGGAAAGAGAGAGGACGAGGGCGATGGCGATGGCGATGGCGAGGGAATGGTGGACAAGTGTAACTGTCCATGGGACTTGGGAATAACAGTTAAAGTCGCCCTCGTTGGGGGCCCACTTTGGCGCATATAAAATTTATCATCAGCTAAATATGGCATGAAAGAACGATTGGAGGTGTTTGCTTATTGCTTATAGAGCACACAACACATGTCGCCCATGTCCCAGTCAGCTCCATCGATAATTCATTCATTCAACCTATCCCTGGCCTCATAAAGCCACCATCCATAATCAGACTACCGAGTTATATCAACCGTGTGACTAGCTCGCAGTCCAACCTATTAAAGAATTATAATTTTTGCTTACAGAAATCGAATCGAAGCACCAATCGAAACTTGGCTAGCAAAGTTGTTGGCACTGAAGGTTTTGAGCAGTTGGAATTGCTCGACTTGTAGATATCCTGTACAGTAAATGATGGATTTAATATGAACTCTATAACTGTCTATCTTTTTGTCACTAATCTCAGTCCCAGTCCCAGTCTCAGTCTCATTTTCAGTCTCAGTCTGCTGCCGGGTATCACCTAGTCGGTAATACCGAACTAAAGCACTCTCAATCACTGAAACTTCTGTCTAAAATAACATATTTAATGAAGCCATTCAATGTATGCAATTTTATACAATCTTTTTTAATCAATTGCCACAATTACAGGGTATCAAAAGCTGAGCAAAATTCCATTGCTACGCAGCTATTCAGCCCAGCTGCCATTAATTATGGCTGCTAAATTGGTGTTCTATCGTTTATCTTTAGCATCGACCATATATCACACGAATTACCGCAGCTCTAAAGTCGAAAGTTCAATAGGTCAATGCAGCCGAGAGCAGCGGAAGAAGGCGAGAAGCTAAAGGAGAAGCTAGCAAAATATATATAAAAAATCTGCTTATCAAATTATTTATGAGACTGCAAAGCTTTGTTGATGCTCCATTGAGAAAATTATTGATATATATTTATAGTGGCTGCATTTATCTAGCGCTTGATATATGGCCACATCAATTTTTTTGTTGCTCCTGTTGTTGTTCGTGAACTATCAGCGTTGCCAGACTTGACTTATTTCAGTTGCTTTCATCGCTTTGTAAACACATTCAAAAGCCTTCGCATCGAGATAACACTTGAGCACATGTTAAGCTGCTGCGAAGCGGACAAACAGCAACTTTAACTGGCATCTGATATGAGTTATAAAATATAGCCTGTTAAGCGGATCGGGTGGCAACGCTGCAAAGGCCTTGGACAGCCATATAAATGGCTTAGCTATCTATTGATTGGCTTATCAGCTTAAAAGGACTCAGCTTTAATGTCTTTTCTGAATGAAAATAATTGAAAACAAAATGTTAAGCTAGCTGTTAAGCTGATGTTAACTAGCTGTTAAGTGGCTAACAGCGATAGGAATTGCAAGAAAATGTAAGAAAGTTGCGGAAGTTGAAGTCTTGTTAAAACTAAAGCAAATCAGAGTGCTAAACATGACTTTTGACAAGCTGGCAATGCCATAAAAGCTTAACAGCTAGTTAAGTTGTTAACAATTGCAGTAAGAAAGACGAATCTTAAATAACAGCTAAAGACAAATTATATGACAGCAAACAGTTCGACTTGACAGGCAGTTAAACTGCTTGTTAAACTGTTAACAACTGCAGCTGAACACAAATTATATAATAACAAACAATTCGACTTAACAGGCAGTTAAACTGCTTGTCATACTGTCAACAATAGATATTAGGCAATTCTAAGGCGCAATGTTAACTAACTGTTAGTGTATTAACATCAACTTAAATATCTATGATCAGATTCGAAAGGTTTCTTTGACAAAACATGAACCAAAGACTTAACAGCTAGTTAAGCCTCCAGTTAAATTATTAACTATTGTTATAAACCAATTCTAAGGCGAAATATTAGACTTAACAGCAAGTTATACCTCCATTTGATGCCAAGCAATTAAAAAGTCAACCTTTAACTAATAGTTAACAAATTAACAGTAAGCAGCACGAGTGCCATTATCAAATTGAAATGTCAATTCTATATGCCTTGTGACAAAGGGCAAACTGCTAGTTAAACTGCTTGTTAGCCTGCAGCTTTGCATAAATGAATGGCTAGACATTTATATGAATGGCTGTCAAGCATTTGACAATTGGCAGTTGCGACTTGAGACTCGCAACTCGCAACTCGCAACGTGGGCAAAGGCCAGAGCCAAAGAAATAATGTTATGGAATAGAACCTTTAACCCACAGCCGGAGCGAATGTCAAGCGTAATGCAATTTATTATAACAACAACAATAAAATACCAAACTGGGGGACGAGGACAAAATTCGCGCTCCGTTAAACACACAGCTAAAAAATGTTTCTATTTATTTTTCGTTTTCTTTTCTTTTTTCGTTTTTCTTTTTTGGGAGTTTTTTGGTTTGGTTATTTGAGCAGCGAATCGATTTTCAAGCAGGTGCCACAAGGTGACGATAACTTGTTTGCTTTTTGGCTTGCCCGCAGGAAATGTTGAAGGTAATTGACGAGTGCTAGACGAGCCGCATGCACACAAACACACGCCCACCTACATCTATTGTAGCTAACCTGGTCTGACCCTGAACTCAAAACATTGTTTCTGGCACAATTTGTAGCTGGACTTCACTAGTCCAGTTGAGTTTAGCTGAGAAACTTGTTGTAACTGTCACAGAAACCATGAAGGAAACTCGCAAAGACACCTCAAAACCAGCCAATCGAAGTAATCAGAAAGTGATCGCAAGAGAGATGACTTTGAAGACTTGTCGAGGAGCGTTATCAAAGATCTTGTTGAGATCTACCCAATATCACTTACTCGATCTGTAGGTTCGCTTGTTTTTTCTGAAAGAGCTTTCAAAGACCTCTCGAAGAGTGCTCGAAGACAGCTTGAAGATCAGCTGAAGACCGTCAAAGATGACCTGACTTATTGCAGACACCTCCAAAGCTCTTGAAGGCCTCACTGAGACCTCTCTAGTCGCTTCTTTAATCTCACTGACCCTTTGCAAATCCCTCCAAACCCGCTTTTTAAGCCCCAATAGATACCAAAATACTTGTATAACCCGATTAGACTCCTTTAAGACCAATCTATAGGCGTCTACAGCACCTGCCTTAGCAGGTTCTGGCTGCTGTTCTTATGCTTTCGCAAAGACCCCTCGACGAGCTCTTCCACAGCACCCTTCTAGCGCCTACCTCAATTGGGTTTCTACCTTGATTTAACACGAATTCCGTTTCTTTTTTTTCTGCTGTTTTCCATCCCATTTAATGAGAATCGCTAACATATATATAGCATATATATACCTATATACTATATGTACTATATGTTGTATAGCCAATTGCTAATAGAGATGACTTCGCGGCAAATCGATTAGGTCATATGCCAGCAGCACTCTAAACAATATATCAAAGACAATGAACGGGGGCTATATAGTCAGAGAGAGAGAGAGAGAGAGAGAGAGAGCGGGAACAGGACGGGGCGGGTATGAGATTCGTATACGTTTCGTATATTAGACGGAATCGAATCGAATCGAATCCGAAGTATTTATGGCCATTTGTTTGCGATAGCAATTCAGATACAAATACAACTAGATACAATATAAATATGCGTGTGTGTGTGTGTGTGTGTGTGTGTATTTGTAATTTCCCACATTTGTTATGCCCTTATGAAGGTAGAGTATATACAAATTATGAGCTTATTTGAAATTCGATTATCAATCAAAATGCAATGTTAAGATTTCCCTATGCACTGTTAAGTTAGTTTAACATAGATAGCCTAAGCTAGGCTGTTAAGTTAACATATTAATAGAATAATAGACTAGATAGATAATAGACTAGAATAGACTAGAGCTACTAAAATAACTCTGTTAAGCTACTGTTTAGCTGCTGTTAATCTACTGATAAGAAACTGTTAAGCTAGTGTGAAGCTACTTTTAATCTACTGTTAAGCTAATGTTAAGCTACTGTTAAGCTACTCTCAAGCTACTGCTAAGTTGCTGTTAAGCCAATGTTAAGCTAATGTTAGGCTACTGTTAAGCTATAGTTAAGCTACAGTTAAGCTACTGTTAAGCTATACTTATAAGCACAGCTTACCAAAATAGCAAAACTGTTAAGAGAGCAAATTGAGAGCAAATGATGAAATCATAAAGCAAATATGCCCAATTAAAATTCATACGGAATTATCTCTGTTAAGCGACTGTTAAATAAGTACAAATGTAAAACTTTCACACATTAATATAACAGAGTTCCTCGCCATTACGCTGCTAAAGTAACTATCTCCACTGTTATACAACAGCCAACAGCTAATGCAGTATGACAATATAACAGTTCTTAAGCTAGTATAATAGTTAACTGTTATACATTACACACAGACTTGCAGGCAAGTGTAGAAGAAATGGCTTAACTGTCAAGGGAAACTTACAAATTTCCTAAAAGCGAGCTGTTATATTAGTATAACAGTTTAATTTTGTTATTAAACAGCGCTCACTAGGACAAGCCTGCAGAGAAGTGTGAAAGAAATTACACAAATGCTAATAAATGTCAAAGAAATTTAACAAATTTCACTTGAATCATGTGAATGGACAAAAAGTTATTAGGGAAATTTTTGTTATATATAAATGTTTGTATTAGAATATAAAATATATATGTTGGCAGCAAATCAAAGACTTTTTTTTGGGAAATTTATAATTTCCCTTTGCTATGAGAAATAAGTACTTAGGAAGCTAAGGAAATTAATAAGGCACTTGTCATGTGAGGGAAATTTTGTGGATTTCACTTTGAATTCCTTTCAAGCAAATGCCAGAGAAATTCTTTGCTTTAAGGGAAATATTTTGTTGCCATCCACTAGAAGTCGGCGTAAGAAAGTGCGTTCAGAATTCGTTCAGCTCACAAATGTAAACACAATTTCATTGTTGTTTTGATTTCCTCTATAAATATGTGTGTGTGTGTGTGTGTGCGTGTGTGAGTGTTGTTTTTGTGTCTGCAGATGCTCTGGATGAAAATAGCTTGGGT
Source organism: Drosophila leonis (assembly GCA_035045365.1). NCBI lineage: Eukaryota > Metazoa > Arthropoda > Insecta > Diptera > Drosophilidae > Drosophila > Drosophila leonis. The sequence continues at coordinate 523,866 of JAWNPC010000934.1, forward strand.
ATAGCCCCAGTTTTATTTTGTTTTCCTTCGTCTTTTTACGTTTCCCCGTAGCGAAACGGTGCGTTATTTATTTTTATAGTTTGACTCGATGGGCAGCCAGAACGTGGACCAGCAACCTGGATGCGTATGTCATATTGCCGGGCATTATATTATGTGCGCACATAGAGACATAACTACGTCATAGTTACAGTTATTGCCCAGAGGCGGCGGCAGAGGCTGGCGGCAGCTGCCTAAAGCCATTTGTCATGGGGCAGCAGTTGAGAGGGTATGGGTTAGGGTCTAGGGCAGGTCTTGGCTAGAGTTCTTGAGTTCTTTTTGGACAACTTACCAGCACTGGTCGCTCGCTGGCATAGGACAGCTTGCGCGTCTGCCGCACCGTCTCCAGCCACAGGGATGTGCGACGTGAGGCATTTGCGGCGCCAACGGCGCGTCCACCGAAGCTGGCGGTACGCGTCATCGCTGGCAATGCCGGCGCTGGCATTGCAATATTAACAGCTGGGCAGGTGCCTGGCACGGAGCCGGTACCAGAGCCAGAGCCAGAGCCGGTGCCGGTGCCGGTGCCGGTGCCGACGCCGGTGGCGGTGGCGGTGCCAGGACACGAAACCTTCGGATAGAGACTGCCCTTGCATTGGTTCTCCATGCAAGAGGCAGGCGACATGCCACGCAACAAACAAAACAAAAAATTAAAAAAAAACAAAAACACAATTTTTTTTGTTTGTTTTCTTCTCGAGTTATTTATACAAATTTGTTTTACTTGTTATTGTTTTTTCTGTTCAGTTGCATTTCATTTAAAATTTTGTTGTTTTTTTTTGCAATTTTAATTTCAATTTTCACATCATTTTTGTTGTTGTTGTTCGATTTGCACTTTTTGCGTTTGGCTCGAACCACAATTCGAACGGTTCGAATGTTGATTTGTTTTTGATTTGAGCAGCGAGCGAGCTTTGTTGATTTTCGAAATTTTCAATTCGATTTTCGCCGACGATTCGGCTGCGTAATTGTCCAAAATGTAAACAAAACACGACGGGCCCAGTACGAAAAGCAATTTGACTCGAATCGGGTTTTTCATTTTTCAATAGACATTTGCCTTCATCGAAAATGGGTATATGGGGTATATTAGTTGGGTTTGACTGTTTTTCCGTCCGTACGTCCGTCCGTCCGTCCATCCGTCTGACCGTCTGGGAAGCCATCTTTCTATCAGTCCGTCCGTCCTTATCTACGTCTATCAGATCGTCCAATTGTCTGCCTGTTTTTCCGCCTGTCTCTTCATCCGTCAGACCGTCTGGCTCACCGCCCGTTTGTCTGTCAGTCCGTCCATCTACCCATTCATTTGTCTGTTCACCCGTTCACCTCAGTTTGTCCGCCTGTCCGTCTGTATCGTATATATCGTCCATTTAACTGTCCGTCTATTTGCTCATCTATTCAACCGTGGTCCATCTAATTGTCTGACCGTCCGTCTGTCCGCTTGTCCGCCCATCTATCCGACCGTCCGTCTATCTGTTTGTCCACTTAATTGTCCGTCCATCTATCCGTCCCTCTGTCTGTCCACCCGGTGCTCAGTTTGCCCGTCTGCTTGTCCGCGTATTTACCCGTCCGGCCGGCTGTCTGTCCAGTCGTCCATATCTGTTCGTAGCCATAAAAACTAGAGGCTTCAAATTAAAAATATATATTTAAATTTATCACTTATTTCATATAGCAAATCCCATTTCCTTATCGATAATCAACATTTTAAATAGGTTTTTAAGCCATAACTCATAGACCATAAAAGCGCAAGAGACAAGTCTTTCTATATTAAAAACACAGATTAGAAAGATTGTGGATTCTGGATACCTAATCCCCAATTACCCCAAAATGAAAAAAAAAAACTGAATATAACTAGAACTCAGCTCTGATAGTACATCTAGAATCGAAGTGAATCATAATAAGATAATAAGATAAGAAATTTCCCATAGTTCAGTCAGTGTGTACAGGGTATCTGCTAGTCGGGCACTTCCAACTTAAGCACTCTTACTTATTGTTTTATTTAGCAGCCTTCGGGCGCTGCGACCTGCGCCCAGTCAGAAACAAATAGAAGAAAATTTGTTATATTTATATTTCGATATAATTTCCCTTTTTTTCGCTCTAATTTGGCCGCAACGAAACGTTTCTAGTTGTCAGCACGCGTCGCCGATCGCTCGATCGCCCGATTGCCCGATTACCCGATTACCCGATTCCACGATTGCCGGGCAATTGGAATGGAAACAGCTGCCGAGTTGGTCGCGGAGCGAGATTTCCGCCAATGCTGCCTTAGCTATTCAAACTGTTATATTTAAATTTATCTATCAGTTTTGTTTTTTATTGTTAGCACGCTTCACAGATCGTGTGGATCAGAGCGCTTATCGGTGACTAATTGTCGATTATTGATTGCTGATAATCGATTATCGATTATCAATGTCAAATAACAGGTTGCTAATTATCGATTACTGATTTCTGCTAACTAATTATCGCTTTTTGATCACCCTTGTCTAAGAACAGGTTGCTAATTATCGATTACTAATGTCTGCTAATCGATTACTTATTATCGGTTGCTGATTATCCATTTCTTATTACTGATTATTTGCGATTCTTGATTACTTATGACTGATAATCGATTTCTAATAATCGATTATTGATAACCCATGTCGATTAGCAATTATCGATTTCTAATTAGTGACTGTTTTTTTATTATTTATCGATGATCGATCATGGATGATAACTGATGATTGACTACACCTAGCCGATTACTGATTATCGATTATTGTAGTTCGATTTCTAAATACTGATCTCTGATTATTGATAATCGATCACTAATTTACGATTATTGGTAACAGCTTATCGAATATCAATTACCAACGAACGCTTGCTGAACGCTGATAACCAATAATCGCTTACAGATCATTGACTAACATTGATTTTTAAACGATAATCGATTAACGATAACCGATTATCCGTTCTAGACAAAAATAGCTAAAAGCGTTATCCAAAAAACTGTTTAATAGAAGTTTTTATATACATATTTAGATAACTGTGTTTCTATCCACTTTAATCGTCAACCGATAACCGACTATCGATTACCGATTGCTGCCAGCCAAATATAAACATAAATATATATTCTTTTCGTTCTCATTGTCTAATTTGTTGACTGAAATTCATTGTTGTGCAGTGGTGCGGCTGACAAAGCGATAACCGATTGCTGTTTATCGAACAGCCGATTGCTCTTTGCTGCTAATTGAAATGGAAACAGCTGCCGCTGAGTGAGACATCCGCTGCCCTTTCCCAATGTTGCCATTCCAATGGCAACAATTGTTTGCCTACGTCATGAGAGCGTTGTTTCTGCTTCCTGCTCGCTTGCTTTCCGCTTCAACTCGCTCTTGCTCTCGCTCTCTCTCCCTCTCTCTGTGTGTGTGTGTGTCTGCTGACAGGTTTGTATGAACTTGAAGATGCCCTATGCCGCATGACTCATTCAAAATGAAATGTGAAAAAAGCAAAACCTTGTTCCACATGTCATTATTCCCAATACAAATGACGAAGACCCAAAAATATGAATATGAAAAAAGAGAAAAACAACACAAAAATGAACTTTGAAATAAGAAAAGAATTCTTATTCAACAATTATTGGCCAGGGGCCAAATTGTGTTTTACAGCACAGCTTATAGCCTATAGCCGACCAAATTTCTAGGTCTATAAATTCCAGATATTTCGCTCTCGCAAACACAACTTAATTTGCACGGAAAACCCATAAATTTCCGCGCGCTTTATGACAAAACTTAAATGTCAGCTTCAAAAACCAAAAATATACTTTAAAATTCTTTTTTATTTTGTTTTTGCTTTCTTTTGGTATTTTTAGTGCAGTATTTTTCTGAGCACTAAGAACAGCCAAATAAAGACTATGTAAAAGGTGTATACAAATTGTAGAACATTTGCAAACATTTTGTTGCTTTGATGGGCAACAAATTTATGATATGAGAATATAGTTAGAGTATATTCTATATAGATATAGCTATCTATATAAATTGTAAAATAGTTCGATTTTTATATGTTTCCGTTTGAAAATGATTGTTTAAATTTATTGATATTTCCATATTTTGTTCCCACAAATATTATATTTGCGCTACAATTTTCATACCCATTGAAAATGGCAAATCAGGCTATAAAAATTTTGTTAAAATGTAAAATGTATTTTTCTTATATTCTGGATAACAGCTCCAAATTGAAGCAAATTCCTTAAATTGTAGGTTCATATGTGAAATATATTATATATGCTGAAAATTTCATTGAAATCCATGAAGTAACACAGAAGCAGAGTAGGCTTTGATAAAGAAATCGTAAACCTGAAACCGCTCCACCTCGTACAGCTTCAGTTTCATATTACACTGCTGCTTGCAACAACAACAATACCGAACAGGTGAGTATAACGTTGTGGTTTGTCCATGTTCTGCCTCTAGTATAAACGGAAACATAAGTCTCAGATTATAGACGCTGATGCACGTCGAGTGACCATCAACAATATGATCTGGCCGAATCACAGCCAGCCAGCGTCGGCAGGAAGCCGCGCGTGCGTGCTAGGAGTATATTGCCGCCAAGCGTCATACGGCGCATATGCAGTACTGCGCCGAAGGACATCAGCATAGTTGAAGGTCGCGCCGCCGAGGTCATGTACGTCAACCCGCAGTTCGGCCGAACGACGCGGCCTTGCAATCGCACCTCCAGTCAAATATGGGATTCGTTGATACCACGCCGTCGTACCAAGCCTAAGAGCATGGCCACCGCTGGGATCCAGAGCAAGTCAATTACGAAGCGAACGAAGAAGGCTACCGTGGCCAATCGACGGACAACGAACAGGTTGGGATGCCCAACCAAGACCTTAACGACTCGCCGCTCGGATGTTGAATCGCAACACGATTTTCTTCCTAACGGCCACTCGTTGCCGCCGGAATCTAACATAACTTTTCACATCCATCAGTGTCTGTGCACCAATGTCAATGGTCAAGTTTATAAGGTGATGGACTTGCCAAACACCGCGGCAGGTCAACGCGACTTAATGCTTCTGGTGAATAGCCTCGATTAAGCACCAAACGGACCGTTGGCAAACGTCCCACGGCTAGCCGAAAGCCCGGCACAGCCAATAACCCTAAGGCTTAGCATAAGCCCAAATAGTTGAAGCTTATTTCCAGAAGTTTATTTCATGCCAAATTTGATCAAGTTTGTAATTATTTCACGATATCTTGAAATTTTACAGTACCACAAAATAAATTCAACAAACGCTTAACATAAAAAGATCTATTTACTTTTTATTGTGACGGTGAATAATATTTTATAGGGTACATTTACATGTATATTGATGGTGCTATAGCCTGAATCCATTGTGAATGGTTTTGTTAAACTGTAAGTAACAGGCAGAAGGAGACGTGGCAGAGCCCATAAATTACATATATTCTTCAACAGGGCGACGAGCTGAGTCGATTTAGCCTTGTCCGTACGTCCGTCCGTCTGTCTGTCCGTCCGTCCGTCTGCCCGTCTGTCCATCTGTCCGTCTGCCCGTCCATCTGTCTGTCCATCCGTCCATCTGTCTGTCTGTCCATCCGTCCGTCCGTCCATCTGTCTGTCCGTCCGTCCGTCCGTATGTCCGTCTGTCTGTCCATCCGTCTATCCGTCCGTCCGTCCGTATATGTAAACGCGTCGATCTCAGAACCAACAAGAGCTAGAGACTTAAATTTTTGCTATACGTCCCTGTATAGCACTCAGTAGAATTGTTGTTGAAAATTTCATTGAAATCCATGAAGTAACACAAAAGCAAGTAGGCTTTGATACCGAAATCGAGCACCTGAAGCCGCTCCACTTCGTACAGCTTCAGTTTCATATTAGACTTTGTGTATATCACACAGCTAAAAAACTTAAATATTTTTTCATAAAATAATTGTAATATATTTTCCGAATTTTGTGTTTTTCCCTATTATTTCTAAAACAAATTTTCCGAAAATAAAAGACGAGAAATGGCCAAGGACGGTAACTCCAATAACGCTGAGTCTCAATCGGCTGTTGCCTACGACGAAAGCAGCGCCATAATAAAACCCAAGGACAACAACAACGGCATTGATGAAAGTAACAATAGCATCGAGCAGGTAAGCATAATCTAGGTCTACGTTTTGCCTACTTAACAGCGCGATGTATAAACGGAAACCGTTACAGAACACTGTTCTTGAAGATAAGCCTCAGGGTAGCCGCAGAAAGCCGCGTGCGCGTGCTAAAAAAACTTTGAAGTGCATTGCGCCGGAGCAGGCTAACATGGTTGACTATGGCATCGCCGAGCCCGGCCCATCGACGCAGCCTCTCTGCTCTCAACCACGCAATGTGGCACCTCGTCGTCGTCGTCGTACCAACACTAAAAGCGTGATTACTGCAGCAACGCAGAGCAAGTCCAGCGCAAAGCGCAAGCGCACATTTAAGCCGCGCGTTAGCACCAAGCGTCAGATTGGAAAGCCCAGCATACCCAATAAGCCCAAGCCTAAGCCCAAGCGTAAATAATACCAAATTATTTCCAAAAGAATAAGTGCATTTGGCATTATTAAAAACCATTTTGATCTTTTATATATTTTAGATACCATGTCCAAATTTTCCCAAATTTTTCTTGCAAATAAAAACAATATGTGACAAATGAATATAAAGATCAAATGCTGAAAATCTGATTAAAGTCCATAAGCAACACAGAAGTTATTAAGCAAAACCTGTGCCCAATTAGCAAAAGCACGTGGCAAGCAGCGCCAATTATGAGACTAGAGTTTCCATACTTGTTTTTATACTCATTCACGAAAGTCAAATAAGTATATTGGGTTTGTGCAATGTCCGTCTTACTGTCCGTTCGTCTGACCGTCTGTCCGTCTGTCCGTCTGCCTGTCTGTCCGTCTGTCCGTATGAACGCAAACCATTTCGCCGCCATTGAAGCTAGAGACTTGAAATTTGGAATATATACTCGGGCTGACAGCCCGATAACAATAAGACATGACAGCGTATATATATATATATATATATATATATATACCAATTGGGGGCGTGGCAATCAGCAAATGGAGCTGGCAACGTTTGGGTCGTTAATGAGTTTTCTGCAGTCGGTAACGCCCGACTGCAACGTTCTTACTTGTTTATAAAGACTTTCAGAATATCCCAAAAATTATATTATTTTTTTGACATAATTTTCCATGCTATAAATTAGGCTGAAAGTTAATGCTAAAAATTTGTTTTTATTTTTATGAAAATTTTAATACGCTGTAAAAAATAATTATTTAGTTATCAAATATATATTTCGGTTTTGGTTATAAATTGTTCATTATATATATAAATATATGATATATTTCCAGTATTTGCATTGGGTTTTCACTAAGGTGCAGCTTAACAGCTAGTCGCGCTAGTCATTGTCAGAACATGTGCAGGGTATTCAAAAGGTCAACGGCAGGCAAAGAAGAACGAACAAACTACGCTTACCTTTGAAGTATCTTATCTAAGATAAGATTGGTTATTTTTGAAATATATATTCATATGTATAAACATTAGCTATTGTGAATGTGTGTAGATGAATGAATGAGCTTTGATCTCATTGATTGATTCAGATTGATGCCAATCCAAAATGATATTTTGTGTGAAATGCAAACTTGGCTCAGTGATTGTGAGTACATTTTGCGTGCACTGAGTACTTTTGGAGTACTTTGTGATGAGTAAATGATGTACATTGATAAACAGAATGAACAATGCGTACAATCAATGAATATAATGAATATGAATATGAATGAATAAGTTGAGTATAATAGATGAATAGATTAATGAATGCGTGCATTTGATGAGTACATTTTATAGATCAGAAGTATGAGTACCATGAGTATGAGTATCAATGAGCATAGTCTATGAGTATAATTGATGAGTAGATTGATAAATGGAGCTATGAGTGCATTTGTGAACAAAAGTATGAATACAATTTGTGAATCAGATTATGAGTACAAAATGTATAGAGCTATGAGAGCTACATTTGAGAACAGAACTATGAGTACGTGAGAGAGTAGAGCTATGAGTACATTGTGAATAGATTTGTGAACAAACGTATGAGTATGCGAGACATGAGAGAGCAGAACTGTGAGTACATTTGATGAGTACATTCGTGAACAAAACTATGAATACAATTTGATGAGTAAGTCTCTGAGTACAGTCACTATGAGTACAGTCACAATGAGCACAGTCACAATGAGTACAATCAATGAGTACAATTTGTTAGCACAATTCGTGAGTGGAAACAACTGTGAGGACATTTGAGCTGAGCACAATTACGAGCAATTACTATGAGTATTTGATGAGCACAAATTTGGAGTGAGTACGAATGCGATAATGCGAGTTGTTTTGGACTCGATAACAAAAGCAGAAACTGTTTAACGAGCGCATTCAAAGCAAATGGCAAAATTGATTTGGGCATCAAACAAACTTCAACTACGAAACTTTGCTAAACATTTTTGGTTTTTTGTTAACTTTAATATTTTTGTGTATTTTTGTTACTGTTGGTATTTTTGGTTGGTATTTTTTGTATATACACAATGCACATAAATGCTAAAACGAAGTTGTTGTTGTTTTTTTTTTTTTTTGGTTGGGTTAAAGAGGTTTGTTTTTTTTTAATTGCCATACAAATTTGGTTTGTTTTGGGTTAGAATTTGTAAGATTTTTGTCATTAAATACCATTTTGGAGCATTGGAGCGTTTCGTTAGTGGCCTCTGTGAAGGCCCTTCTAAGTCGCAACTTTCGGCTTTCGGACAATGTGCGAGGCATTAGAAGAACGCCCTAAAGAGAATTGTCGATGCGAATTGTGATTAGTACAGTTAGTTAGTTGAAATAGTTAGTTTTAGTTAATTTAATTAGTAATTTGGGGGAGGGTGGGAAGAATATTTAAGGAGGGTGGGGGGGGAGAATATAAGGCAAATACATAGGCTAAATGATATTGGAACTTATTTAATAGTGAACATTGAACAGTATAGCTAGATATTATTATATAATAAATAAGTATAACAGTTACGTATAACACTTGTGTATAACAGTTATGTAGGTAAATGTTTTCAAAATTGCTAGATATTTTATAATAAATAACTATAACAGTTACGTATAACACTTGTGTATAACAGTTATATAAGAAACTGTTTTCCAAATATTACGTTGATCACCAAATTTGGCTGTCCAACATTTCAGTGGCACTACTATTTTTATGAACACAGCTGTATATGTAATAAATGTATAACAGTTGTACCAATCAGTTATTTATAACAGCTATATGTATAACAACTCTATATATAAGAGTTATATATTGTAAAATATTCATTGAAAAACATATGTATGTAAATTTTAGATGTCTAGAAATACTATTTATGATCTACATACGTAAGATTTAAGTACAGTAAAATTGTTAATTTGATATTTAAATATTTATGACTTATATTAAATATTTGTTTATATAAATGTATTATTATAATGATAAATACTGTATATTTAAAATAAAAATAATGTAATATAATAAAATATTTTATAATCTTTGATTAATTCAAACAGAAATTCATGTCTAAAACTGGCTGTTCGTAGCAGGCGGCAGGCGCTGTCGCTGATCCCACAAACCATATATATTATTGATCAGCATCAACAGCTGTGGCAATTAGCGCTATTAGTTCACCTGTCTGTCTACCTGTCTATCTATTTATCCGCCCATTCGTATATCCGTCCGTCTGTCTGTCCGTCAGTGCTTTCGCCTGTCTGTGTTTCCCTCCGTCCGTTCATCCAACTGTCTGTCTGTCTGCCTCTGGCATTGTTTATACAGCAGACAAGTTGTTTATATGTAGTTATTTCATTTCATTTCATTTCTTTAATATCGATAGACATCGATTTTGCGATTAGCTTTCTGAAAACATAACTTTAAGGCCTTGAAAAGACACCAAAATTGAGTAGAAGCCACTTGATACCAAGTCACTAATGAATACGCAGATTTGAAATATTTTTTACCTCACATCCATAACACCTGCCCAGCTTACCCAAAAAAAAAACTATAGAATCTGAAACTAAGCCAAAAAGCTTGACTGATTGAAATAGCAGCATAGTGGTGGAGTACAGGGTAACTGCTAGTCGAGCACTTACAACGGGCTCGCCTCAACTTTGTGGAGCAAAACTTGCGCTAAGGCTAAGCAGCTAGAACCAAAAAAGGTTCATTGTTTGTATAGAGCAATAACTTTAACCTTTTGCTTGTGGATAGCTATTTAAATATCGATATATATATGTCCCTATATATATATATATATATATATATATATATATCTTATATGTATATATCTAAAATATACATATAAGTTTCTTAGTGCTAAAGCTCTTAGCTAAACTATATATAATTATCATATTAATGTTTACAACTGACTAAATCCTTTAGCTTTGCACACGCTTGAAAAGTTTCAGCACACACACATCCACTCACACACACACACACACACACACCCACTAACACACACACACCCACAAACACCCGCTATTGAATGAATGAAAGTTGTTGTGTTGCATAATTAAGTGAAAAGCTTTTAAAATCATGAAAACAACTAAGCTGTAAAAGTTGCCGAAGCTTTCGCGCACAAAAGCTCGCAGGCGCGTAAACTGTCAAAGCTTTCTCACACAGACACATGGACACCCGCACCCGCACCCACACACACGCAGTTATGCATAGTTAAGTATTTATTTATGGCTTGCCAGTACTTTAAATTGCATACAAAATTGATGTGCGCGTATTTGCGTGGGTGCCAGGGGCAGCGGCAGTGGCGGCTGCTTAGCGCAGGACTTAAAATGGAAAGCTTAAAGCTTTTAAGCTAAATGTATGCAAAAGTTATTTAAAAAAAACGTTGACTATGCCCAACTGGCAGTTATCCTGGCTACTTGGCCTTGATAAGGCATAGCTAATAGAAACTGTTGGCAAGTGCTCGACTGTTAGATACCCTGCACCATGCGTCTACAAACATTTTAGAGCGAAATTTCACAACTTTTGCAAATATTTTGATGCTTGAACTTTCTCTTATTGAAAATGACAAGAGACTGCCCAAAAGTTGAGTCCATTATATCTAAGTTTACTTTAAAAGTGGCTATATACTAAATTTAGTAAGTCTAACTACTCAAATGTGCCAAATATGCTTAAGAGAACTAAAGTTATCTATTATTATCGATTTTATGAAAACGGCATATTATTATCGATGACTTTTAAAAATTTTGATCTGATCTCGATAGGATCTATTGGGCAAGTGAACTGATCGAGTCGACCACGCCAACCCAAATGTTATCGATAACTTAAAAGAAACTTGAGCTGAAAAAAGTTACCTTGATCTGATCTTGATACCCTCTATAGGATCTATAGACAGATAGACACATCAACTGATCGATTCAAGTCTATATATATACTTTTTGGCATCTACCATGCCGACCCATATGTTATCGATAACTTGATAGAAACTTGTTCTGAAAGAACTTTCTTTAATCTAAATTTGATAAGCTCTATAGGATGTATACACAGATAAAAACATTAACTGATCGATATAAGTCTATATATATACACTTCATGGCATCGACTACGTCAGCTCAAATGTTATCGATAACTTAAAAGAAACTTGAACTGAAAGAACTTTCCTTGATTTGATTTTGATAGACTCTATGGGATCTATAGACAGATAGACAGCTGAATTGATAGAGTCAAGTCTAAATATAAATAGTTCATGGCATCTGCCACGCCTCCTGCTGCCTGTTACATACTCCTGCGCCAAAGCAATATACCCTGTTTAAATAGTTTCAATTTTCCGCAGGACATTTTCATTTCGACTAGGTCCGAGCACTTTATATCTTTGTATATATATAGCAATTATTACAGCACCCAATATATATACCTATATATACATATATATATCTACATTATTATCGTAGGCCATTAGCTTTGTCCAAGTTGTTCTTATTCTTTCTCTCTCTCTCTCTCTCTCTCTCTCTTTTCCTATCTCATTTCTGGTTTTTTTTTAAAGCTTTTTGTGCCCGTTTAACAGCTCTGCCGGACTTTGTGTGCGCCACGCCCCCTCGTAGAAACCGCCTCCCGCCACACCACCACAGCACCTAGCTGTACAAAGTGTCAATTATCTACAGCGTCAACAAGGCTGGACAAAAAAAAAACAGAAACAGAAACAGAAATACCAAAAAATATACCAAAAAAAGAAAACAACGAAAATAATAAAGATAAAAACGCGACAGCAAATGTCAAAGAGTGAAAATAATCATCAATCATTTTAAGGTCAAACGGACGAGCCGTGAAGCAAGGAATATATAGACAGATAGATATATATATATATAAAGATATATATAGCTAAATGTATACACTGCGAGAAACAAGCGAGTGAATGTGCCTTGAGGCTGAAGTGGCCTTTGCTTTAAGCATGAAATGCTAGACTTGACTCGCCTCAAATTAAGTTTGTGATTTCTATTATTTTTTTTCGATTACATAGAAATAACAAAATGTTATCGATAACTGAAAGCAAAACTTGAACTGCTCTAGAGATCTATAGAATCACAGACAGACGGAAACATGCGCTAATCGAGTGAAGTCTATATGTGCTGCATCATCAAGCTTTGCTGATCAAAAGTTGCATATCGATTTTTATCGATTTCATAAAAATGACAAAATGATATCGATAACTTGAAGCAAAACTTGAACTACGCGTGCTAAAAGACCTATAGACAGATATATGTAGATATATATGTATATACTTGTATGAACTAATCGAGTCAAGTCTATCAAGTTTAGCTGATCAAATGTGCGAAATATGCTCAAGTAATGAAAGTTGCATATCGATTTTTATCGATTTTATAAACATTACAAAATGTTAACTAGAACTGTGCATGCTATAAGACATATGAACAGATATAGATATAGCTATAAACTTATCGAGTCAAGTCTATATATACTGCAGTCACAGCTGCTTCAGCCTGTCTCATTAGCCTTGCCTAAAAAAATCAAAATTATCGATACTTTTTGAACTGATGTACATATTATATATATTTATTTGTATATATATACTGAAAATTTGATTTCTTTAATGCCTAAAGCAAAACTTTTCATACTTAAGCGCAAAGCATTTGCCATTAGCTTGATTTCTGCCTAAAACTTGCAGCAGTTTCTAGTTTTTTTTTCTCACAGTGTATATAATATATATATACATATATATATATGTATAGGTAAGATATAGTTCAGACATTGTCGACAATTTATTGATATTAATTACAATACTAATTATAGGTCTATATTTAGTGGTGTTAACATTTCACTTGGCCCTCACCTAAGCAAGCACTGAGAGAGCGCATATAAATTTAATGAAGGCTACGTGTGTGGCCGCAGCTATAAATATTTAATATATATATATATATATATATATACATATAGTATATATCTATCAGATATATATGTGGGAATATGAAAATGGCAATTTAAAGAAAAACTCTATACGATTCGATATAAATATATTTATGGATGTTAATACGTGTGCAAATGCATAATCAATTGGGCATTTCAAATGTTGCTTTAATGGGCAATTTGTCATATTTGATTTACTGTTATCTCTCGCTCGCCTCGCTCGGCGATTCTCATATAATAATAATAATTAATAATAATTGAGCCAATGCGGCGTATGCGCAATATTGATTTTCACTAATTGGATTTCGGAGCGTGAAAAGCAACAACAGCGAATCAAAGCGTAAAGACAAAATATGAAAAATCGGAAAAATGGAAAATGGAAAGTGGAAAATTCGAAATGCTTAAGTACTTAAGGCATACAAAATCAATTGATGGCAACGCGAACTCAAATCGAATCGTCTAAGTACTTGACGAGGCAACAAACTGTAAATGGAAACTAATTAAAACGCAAACTTATTATTGATAAATAATTAAATATCGATTTATCGAATACTACGGGCATATACACTTAGATATACTACGTACAGACGTATTGCCACGTGCACGAGCTAAATTATTCAAATTGTTTGTCTAACAAGTTTCGACTTTCAGTTTGATGCAAGTTTTCATGGGCTAGGCTAGAGAATACATAACTATCGATGACACTAACATATGTATATATTTAACTATCGATAGCTATAATTGAATATTAATAAATAAAAGTTTACATGTTTAACTACAAACAGCAATAACATATTATTAAATATCTATAAAACTATCGACAACAGATTATATTACTAAATAAACATATGTATAAATATCGATAACATAAATAGAAACTCTATCATATATTAAAGTAATTCATTATATCTAATACAACTTTGCAAAGAGATACACAACTTCATAACTATCGATAAACGTTAAATTATGATTGCTATCGATAGATTGGAAAGAGTAAAAGTACAAAGACAAACGAACTAAATTGCATTCGATAACTCTGCAATATAATGAAATTGCCTAAACTATCGATTATTTGTATTATTGAATTCAAGTAAAAGTTAAAATATATTTTTTAAATATACCTTATAAGACACAGCGCCTGCGGTTTTATTCGCGGTACTACTTAAATGTCGATAACTATCGATAGTTTTGAAAGTTGTTCATTGGCCTTAACAAATTAAAGTAAAAAATATATAAACGCCAATACGTACTTTCAGCTGTAAAGACAATTTTAAGACTAAGAATTTATCGATAACTATCGATAGTTGAGTTAGTTGATGTCTATTCGTTTTGGCTTGAACTTAAGTTTAAAGATAGACACACTCTAGCTCTTCTGTCAGATCAATTAACGCTGATCATTGTAAAGCTTGACTATCGATAACTATCGATAATTTTGAAAGTTGTTCATTGGCCTTAACAAATTAAAGTAAAAAATATATAAACGCCAATACGTACTTTCAGCTGTAAAAACAATTTTAAGACTAAGAATTTATCGATAACTATCGATAGTTGAGTTAGTTGATGTCTATTCGTTTTGGCTTGAACTTAAGTTTAAAGGTAGACACACTCTAGCTCTTCTGTCAGATCAACCAACGCTGATCATTGTAAAGCTTGACTATCGATAACTATCGATAGTTTGATCGGAATATGACAAATCAAAAACCAAAATTGAAACTGAAAACATCGTTTAATGGGCTTGCATAAGATTTCACTTCAGTGTTCTTGCATTCATCGTACATTGTACATCGTCTAGCACTAGCGATATATTGGCCATCTCTAAAGTGAGCTCTCAACTATAGAGATTAGCAGATTGCGACTTTGGCGGGGCTAGGTGGGTAACACATAACATCAAGTGCGCTATGTAGTACAGTGTACACACCAAATACATATAGACATATATTGTATATATAGAAAGAGAGAGAGAGAGAGAGACAGGGGAATGGGGTAGGTAGAGATAGGGTCTAACGTTTATTGATTCATTCAATGCTCGGATTATACATATGTATGTGCCCTAACAGCCATTTGGCTGGCATTGCGATATATCTATATATGTATGCACTATATAGAAAGAGAGAGAGTGAGAGAGAGATAGTATTTGTCAATGCTCACCTGCTTGAACGGACGCATGCCACCATTGATCCTTAGGGAATCGGCCGCAATGCCCGCAATGCCATCCTGTGTGCTCTCCCGCAGCTGCTTCAGCGAGACATTTGGCACCGTGTGCGAGTGTCCGCAGGAGCTGTGCGTGCCGCAGCAAATCGCCGTGCTGCTCGATTCCGGCTGTGAGCTTTGCCTAATTATCCGGGAGCCGTTCGTTGGCGATGAGGTAATCAGAACGGGCGGCACCTGCGGCTGTTGATAGTGATGCAGTTGCAATTGCTGCTGATGCAGCAGCAATTGTTGCTGTTGTTGCAGCTGTTGTTGTTGCTGTTGCTGTTGCTGTAGTGCTGTGTTTGATATGCATATGGCCATGGAGCTGCTTAGATTGATTGGCTGATAGGCACTTTTGACGCTATCTCGCGATGCGGATCTATCGATTTGGCCGCCCGTCGAGATGGGCGTGGTCGAGGCACGACGACTGCAATTGCGGCAGGCGCGACAACGACTTGGCGCACTCGGCGGTATGCTCGATGATAGATTCTGATATGATGTTGTGCCCAGATTGGGATGGCTCGAGCCAGTGCCGCTGCCTAAATTCATAATTGATATGGTCGGTTTCTGTTGTTGCTCGATTTGTTGCTGTTGCTGTTGCTGTTTGGTCTGCTGCGATGTGCCAGCGACACTGGTCGTTGCCGATATTGTTGTTGTTGTTGATGTGTTCTGTGTTAGTTCTTGGTCCTCTTCGTGTACCTCAATGTCGGGCACATTGGTCGCGCACGGCGGCTGCCTGCCCAGCCCCTGTTCGATGTCCTCGAGATGGCCAATGCAACCGCCGCGCATACTCTCCTCGGAGCCCATGCGCAGCTGTTGCGATTGCTGCGGACTGGTTAGATATGTGGAAGTTCGATCCTGACGCATCAGCGTCGGCTTGCCACCGGACGTGGATGCCATATTGTTCGAGGTTGGCCCATTCGCCGAGCTGCTCTTCACCTGGCGCAGCAGCGCGGTCCGTCCGCCTCCCTTTGTGGCATTCGATACGAGCAGGGAATCCGTCTCCTCGGAGCTAACATAGCCCGAGTTCGTATTATCGTTTAGCTTTTGAATTGACATCTGCAAAAGCGAGAACAGAATTTATCGATTAGCTATATGTATATGACACGAATACCCTATAATACCCTGTAATACCCTATAATACCCTGTAATTCCCATTCACACTCATAATTTCAAATAAAATAAATTTGAATATCAAAATATTTTACATTTATCAACGAAAGTTTCAAGTTACGTATTAAATCTGTGGCTCATCTGATCGGCAATGCTCGACGCACACATGATACCCTGTAAACAGCAGCAACTACTGCTTTAAGTTATATATACTTAATTAATACCGAACTCCTAAGTGCTCCTCAACACTTAAAACTGAAACTGCATGTGCTATACAGCAACTCGACTAGTAAATACCCTGTACAAAACTGCATGAGCTGTGTGACTAGAGAAAATAGAGATTTTAAAACTCTTTTCTATATTAAAGCTATTCAAATTAAGTTTCACAAAAGGTAAAACTGAATTTACTAGGAGATTTAAAGCGTTGCTCGACCAACAAATACCCTGTACTTAGCACTCAGATTCAGCATAAGCTGTCTGAGCATATGTGTCGCGACTTTAAAAGATTAACAGCCCAGAAATTAGAAAATCTTGTCCATATTTGAAATTAGCTTTACCAAAAGCTCAATTAAAGCAACTAACACATACCCTGTAACAGCAAAAACTGTGCGAACAACACCTATCTATATTTAAATTTTATTTAACACAGACATTGCTTAAGCTAGCTAGAGAAACCAAAAAAGTTTTTCACAAAAAAAAAAAAAGTCAACTAAAAAATACCCTGTATATGGTTGAGCCAACTCTTTAAAAGTTAAGCAGACCTTAAACTCTAAGCTTAATGAATATAAAATTGCATTTTACATTTTAAAGTGCAAGCTTTTCTTACAAGTAGCTCGATTAGCAGATACCCTGTAAACAGCAGCAACATAACAATGACAACAGCGTGACTAGTTGCGTAAAGTTTATGCCATTTATAAGCAACATTAAAGTAAAGCTAGAATAATTTCTAAAGAAATGATCAACTAGCATATACCCTGTACATAACATAACGCATTAAGATGTCTGATGTGTCGACTTTAAAATTTTAAAAGATTTCTTTATGTATTTAGACTTTAAGCTGTTCTTTAAAGAAACTCGACTAGTAGATACCCTGTAAACAGCAGCAAGACAACAATGCTAATAGCGTGACCAGTTGCATAAAATCTTTCCCAATTATAAATAACATTTAAGTAGAGCTAGATTACTCCTTTCTTAAGTAAGGTTCGACTAACATATACCCTGTACATGACTATATTATTCACATTACATGAGCTCTTCAATAGCTGAACAGCCTTGAAATGCTAAACCCTTTTCATAATGCATCCTTAAAGAAGCTATACCGCGCAGCTAAAGCAAAAGCTTTCTACTTAAGAAGTTAACGGACAAAAAAGCGCTGACCAGAGCTAGACAAAGCTTTTGTAAAGTTTAAGAAACAGCCAAAAGCAAGAGATAACGACAAACAGTTTTTAGATACGAGCGCGAAGCACGTGTACAAAACCAAGCATAGCTAGACGTACAGGTATGTGGGGGCAGGTGGGTAGGTGTGTGTGCTTGTGTGTGCGTGAGTGTGTGTGTGTGTGTGTGTGTGTGTGTGTGTGTGTGTGTGTGTGTGTGTGTGTGTGTGTGTGTGTGTGTGTGTGTGTGTGTGTGTGTGTGTGTGTGTGTGTGTGTGTGTGTATGTTTGCGTAGCTAAGACCGCTGAGCTGGAAAACTTGATGACCGCACACCTACAGGATGGCAAACATTGAAATGCAAACATGAACTCACGCACATGAGCTTAACCAATGCATATGTGTGTGTGTGTGCGTGTGTGTGCGTGTGTGTGTGTGTGTTAGGCATTTCTATATTTGATATGCAAGCTATGACTGGTTGGTTGGATTGGTTAGTCGGTTGGCTGACTGCGGCTCAAAGCCCACAAATTGACAGTTCGACGTTGTCGATAGGGCGGAAATGGTTCAGGTGGCTCAGGTGGTTCCTGTGGTTCAGGTGGTTCAGCTGGTTTTATTTATTTTTTTTTTTTTTGGGTGTTGATGCCACGACAAACAAATTTGAAATAAGTTTCAAATTCAGCTAACTATAAAATAAAACAAAATCAATAGTTTGGCTATAAATACGAGAAGAACAACAAAGCCCACAGTTAAATTTTAGGCTATAATACCCTGCAAAATGTGCTTAAAGGGGCATAAACACGTATATATATATATATGCACATACATATTCCCAACTATTAAGCCAACACACATATAATTTAGTTGCTCGCCAGCGTCATTTAAATTTAATTGTAGTTAATTTTTACTTTTTCTCTTTATTTATTTTGTTGTTTTTGTAAATCGATAAACATCAATTAGCGAGCTATTTGGAAATGTGAGGCGGCTGTTGGAGATTTACATATGTGTCATATTCTATTCTACGTCATATTAAATCGATAGCTTGAACAGCTAGCAATTAGATTTATCGATAAGTCTAATTGAATACTATTAACAGTACGGTTTAACAATCGATTAGAGTACAATCGACATAGCAATCCAGCGATAAGAGGCTTTACTTTTAATTATTTGTCTATTGGAAGTCCCAATTCTAATGACATTTAATAGATTTATCGATGACACATACTGATTGCATGTAGATTCTCATATACATATTTTTTTAGCCAAAATCGAGATATGTATTTCTTGTGTATGTGATCGATAACAGTTCGATACTTCACTCGATAAATCTAGAATATGTAACAAACCGATAATCAATGAAAGCGATAATTGTAATTATAATCAATGTTATCGATAACTGCAATAAATATAATTGATAATTGTAATCGCGATCAATCGATACATGTAAGCATAGAATCATTGAAACGGTTATCAAATGCAATGTTATCGATAGCTGTAATTATAATCTACTTGATTGATAAATGTAATCGTAAGCCTTGTCATCGCTAAACGTAATCTCTATCAGTATAATCTATAGCTTTAAGTCCTACAACTGGTATCAATAACTATTTTCGATAGCTGTAGTCTCTATAAGTGGCATCAATAACTTGTATCGATAACTGTTATCGTTAACTGTAATCAACATAAGTGGCATCAACAACTGGAGTCGCCAGCTATAATCGTTATCTCAGTAATCGATAATTGTAATTCTTATAAGTGTAATCGATAGCTGTAATCATAATTAATATTATCGATAATTGTAATCGTAATCAATTTGAGAGATAAGAACTATCATTATCAGTGTAATCGAATACAATAATAGTGTAATAAGTGTAATCGATGACTGTATTTCATAGAATTGAGATAGAATCGTGCGTTAACCAAGTTAACTGGTGAGATATATAATATATATTTTGAAATACATATTAAATGAAGCTATGGGTGGAGGCGCCTGTATATGTATGTACCTTTAAACCTCTTTATTTGCCATTGTGCTTATTAGTGTTGCCTTGAGCAATTGTTACGTTTCGACACGGGGAATTGACTGGTGGCAGTAACGGCAACGGCAACGGCAACGGCAATGGCGACGGCAATGGCAATGGCAACGCCAACAATAACAGTAACACAATTACAATAACAGTGACACTGAGGACATGAGTCTTGGGACATGAGCGACACGAAATGTAAAAAGTCGAAACACCTGCACAGCAACCAAACCCAACCCAAACCCAAACCCAACCCAACCACACCCAACCCAGCCCAAGCCATGCCTACGACAGTCAGTCACACGTTGGCATGACGAGCGTGCCGCTAATAATAGTCGCCGCCCAATTGAACTCCCAAGTTCTAATTCGCTCCCAGTTGCCCGTTCCCTTGAGTTTCGTTGCTAGTCAATCCATTGTCTGACAATTGTGGCAACAAATTGGGTTAAAAATTTTTGCTAACCAACACTGGCGGCCAGTGTTGCCAGCGTGTAGCATAGTGCACCTGCATCTGGCGCTAGCGACGTAAATTCAATTTCCTAAACTTCAATAGGAAAACAAATTAGAGCATTACGGGACGACCATCAACAGCCGCACAATACGCGCTCACAGTTGAGAAAGATAGAACAAGAGATATAGATATAGATATAGATATAGATATAGATATAGATATAGATATAGATATAGATATAGATATAGATATAGATATAGATATAGATATAGATATAGATATAGATATAGATATAGATATAGATATAGATATAGATATAGATATAGATATAGATATAGATATAGATATAGATATAGATATAGATATAGATATAGATATAGATATAGATATAGATATAGATATAGATATAGATATAGATATAGATATAGATATAGATATAGATATAGATATAGATATAGATATAGATATAGATATAGATATAGATATAGATATAGATATAGATATAGATATAGATATAGATATAGATATAGATATAGATATAGATATAGATATAGATATAGATATAGATATAGATATAGATATAGATATAGATATAGATATAGATATAGATATAGATATAGATATAGATATAGATGTAGATCTCAGATCTCATCAGTCAATATAGATCGGGAAAGTCTAATCAGACTCCAACGCATCTCAAAGTCTGATAAAAACTCCCTAACTCAACTAATATCGAATAGATTATGCTCCACGTAGGTCCCCACCCACTAAAACTAAAACAGACAGATTTTTCTACTCTTTTACAGCTTATCCAAACACAAAATTCTATTATATATATGCTGATTATATATAAAATACCAAAAACCAATATACCCGCTTACACTATAATAGACGAGTATATAGATTATATACAGAGAAAGAAAAAAAAAACAGTACGAGCCATTAAAATTGTTGGCTGTGGGGCGGTTGGGTTTCATATTGATTGCATTGTCGGTTAAATTATGACAGGCTGAGCAGGAAGAGGTTTGCGGGTGACGAACAAAAATTAAACAATATTATTATGACAGTAAATACACACGCACACACACACACACACACACACACACATGCCCATCTATGTAAATGAACATACGTAATACGTTGATGAAGCGACAGAAGTTTAGGAATTTTACAATTGCCTCATTAGCTGAGGACTAAAGCAAAGAGAGTAATTTTCATAGAATATTTAAGAAATAATTGCAAAATTACATTTAGTGTTAAGGCTGTGACAGACGATAGAATCGTTGCTCTAATGACATTAAACTAGCTGAATCTATTAATATTTGATAGTTTCTGCAATTTAAAAGCCATTTAAAGAGAATTTATTATGGCAAAGGGACCAATGAAATTATATGTGTCTATAGATATAGGTATATATTGTATATATACATAGATAGGTAGTCTAGAATTGAATGAAAACTGAGTTGGGGTATACGTCTAGATATAAAGCTATTAAGGTACATATGAGTATATAGATATAACGGTATTTATTTTTATAAATTGAGATATATAGCTTGATAGGTATAAAAGTAGATAGGTACATATTGATATACCAATATTACCAATATTGTGAGGTTTTTCTTATAGTTTTGGGCCAAATTCCAAATATAATTTTATTAGTTCTTTTTAAAAATGGCGCATTGGTACATTGGTATAATGGTACATCGATACTTTGGTACATCGACACATTGGTATGTACATCCATTTATTGAAAAATACAGTGTTACCATATACCAGTTGAGAAATGTCTTTGAAATGAACCTTCCAGCAAGATAAGGCCTCAAAATATGCGAGTCCTTTTGCTTAAGATTGGTTTGCGTCTGCAAAAATCGACGTAATTCCATGTCAAACTTTGTCCCCAGATCTAAATACGACCATAAACCTATTGGGGGATGTTGAAGAGAAGTATGGGAACTTCAAATCAATCGACTGCTTCAAGTGGTTCAGGAGGCATGGCACCAAGCGGTGCCAGGAACTTATTGATTCCATACCACTCAGATGGCAAGCCGTAATAATAATTTTTGGATTAAAAACAAAGTATTAGACCCTAAAATATGTGTAAAACTTAATACATGAAGTTAGACTAATGCTATATAGTTTTTTGTATATTTTTTCGTAGCCACTACTATTTTGCTCATCGTCCAAATTTTGAGAATTTTTATACCCTGAACCCATTGAAAATGGGGTATCAGGGTATAATGGTTTTGTTTAACTGCCAAATGTAGGTAACAGGCAGAAGGGGGCGTGGCAGACCCCATAAAGTATATATATTCTTGATCAGGGAGACGAGCTGAGTCGATTTAGCCCTGTCCGTCTGTCTGTCTGTCTGTCTGTCCGTCTGTCCGTATGTATGAACGCGTCGATCTAAGAAGATATAAGAGCTAGAGACTTGAAATTTTGGAAGTCCCTGTATAGCACGCGCATATCAAGTTTTAAAAAGTTTAAAAAGTTAAGTTTAAAAAAATCGATAACTATTCCCGTTTTATTATTATCGATTAAAAACCTTATCGAAATCAAGTTATTAAATTATATCTCGTACATCTTTAGAGCTAGAGTCTTCAAATTTTGTATTTAGATTCATTTATATTTTATACAATTTTTATTATTGTTATATTATGGACACCGGCTAAAAAAAAAAAAAATAATTTAATTTTACCATCTAACATTTTTTCTGCTTTAATAAATACATGATTGAGTATATTTTAAAACGCATATCGGACTGCGTTCAGGGGATCTCCTAGTCGGGCTCCACCGACTAAAGTTTTCTTACATGTTATTTTTTTTAGTTGCCACTACTATTTTACTGATCAACCAAATTTTGAGAATTTTTCCTAAGATTTGTCCTAAGATTGTAGCAAAAAAACATCTGATAATATTCTCTTAATATTCCTTTCAAATTGTGTTTATCACTAAATTATGACGTCTAACATTTAGTGCCTAAACTCACTACTATTTTACTGACCGCAGCTGTATGTACATACATATATAGGCACATTGATACATATGTTTATGGATAGGTACATTGTCACATACATAGATACGTACGTCAGTACAAACATATGCATACAGCTACAAAGAGAGCCATCTATCTGTATATAGATATCCATTCATATATCTCTTTCAATTATATGCAAAATCATCGTAAATTCTGATTTACATGCCGACTTAAAGACTTAAAGCTTGTGATATATGTGAAAGAGTTCGGCTTCTGTTCGCTGCCTTTAAGCTGTGTGCGCGTATTGATGCAGTCGTTCAACTTGTTAGGCGTTTTTTCGTTGTTGTTGCTAAGGATGTGTTGTTAGGCGAGCGAGAGATGCCCATTTTACGGGCTGTGTCTCTATAAATTGTTTTAGCAAACGACAAACCGGGACAAATTCGAACAATGAATGCCTGTGGTTGACCTCGTGCACGGAAGCGGTGCATGTGGAAAGTGTGGATAAGTTATGTGCCAGTTGGCCAGGTGACCCAGATGTCATTCAGCAGTTGGCGTTAAAAACATGCCACACACACACACACACACACAGTGAGACAGAGAACAGGCCAATAACAATAAAACAACTCGGCGACAACAGCGATCACGGCACACAGGACACATGGGCTCGTGTCCGAAACAGAGCAACTGGCCACAGTAACAAAATAACAAAAACAAGAACAAAACAAAATAAGAAACGAGAGAGAGCAAAAAATGCCGGAAAAAAACAAAACACAAAATAAAAGTAAAAAACAAAAAAAAATCCATTGTGTAATAGCCGCTTCAGGTTTGCCCATTCAAACCTGATAGCCTTGTTTAATGGCCTGGCCACAATTCCGGACAACGCCTCCTCGGAGCCAGAGTCCCTCAGACCGCCCCCAACACCCACTGACAGCCCCCTCCCATCCCCTCCCTCGGGCTTTTTACACCCGCTGCCTTAAGCTCGATCTTCTTCTTCTCTGTGTCTGCCCCATTGGCCTATGCTCTACACCCACAACGCCTGTGCTCCTCCAGCGCCTCCTCCTCTCGACCCTCTATACTCCCTTTTTGCCTTGCTCCACAGCTTTTACAGCCATTGCCTATTCCCTCTTTACCCTGAATCTGCTTCGACTCTCTGACTACCCCGCTTTACACTCTCTGCCTTACCCTAGAGCCGCTTCCTTTACCCGATGTCGTGTCCTCTTACCCCTGCATTGCCCCCCATCCCCGCTCGACCCTCTAGACTCCACGCCAAGTTCCATTCTCAGCCTATCCCACCTTGTTTCCACGTGCGCCAATCCCTGTCCCTGCGCCTGGCCCCCACCACCGTCGTGCCACCTTTGCCACCCGCCCTCTACCAAAAGCCCAAATCCAAGTCCCATGCCCCAATTCTCGTTGCTCCAGCGATTCGACGTTCGCATGTAGAGATAAAAATTTATTGCACAACTCAAAATCAGGTTCCGAGCGCCAAGCTTTGTGCAAGGACTGACCCCAACATACCTCTCTATATATACAGGTATATATATATATATTTATATGTATATAAATTCATTATGGTGCTAAGCAAGCAACAAGAAAATCGTTAACTTGGCAAAAGCTTGGCCAACAATTTGATCCGCCAGTTTATAAAACTAAAAAAAAGAAAATGTATTCGCATATATATATATATTTTTCTTTTGCTCCTGCTCGACCTCGTTGCATTCGTCAAGCGTCAAAAGGACGGCCATAACGAATGGATAAGTTACAGCCAGCGTCAGAGCCAGAGCCAGAACGACAACCAAATGCCTTTTATAAGCCAGTTACCTAACGTCCATTTGGACTAAGGACTCTGTGGCTGACGTCAGAGCGGCCATTGTGGAAGAACTACAGCAGGAAACGATGACAAAAGCCAGCCAGCCAGCATAGGGCAGAAGGGAGAAGCGAAGCGAGAAGTGCTATACAAGTCAAAGCAAATGTTTTCAGACGTCATTTTATGCAATGCAAAGTGTCGATGTAGAAGCGTGACGAAAGGTCGACTGAGAATGAGCCTCGCCTAAATATTCTGCTAGGCATAAGAGAGAAACTTGGCGAGAAGTAAAACAGTAGAAGTAGAAGTGTGTCAGAATGTAAAATAAACTCAACAAACAAAAGTAATGAAAGTAGGTGAAAGAAGCCATGAGAAGTAATGCGAAGAGAAGTGAGTAACAAAGTGAGAAGTTCTCAATGTGTCAAAAGACTTCAAACATCATTTTAGGCATTGCCAAAATGTGACAAAGCGAGATATCAGATGGAATAGTAAGCTAACCTCAAGTAAAATAAATAATAAGCAAAGTAAGAAGCGTTGAATAAGCAAAAATATGACAACAAAGCATCTTTCTCTCTCTCTCTCTCTCTCTCTCACTCTCTCTCACTCTCTCTCACTTCCTCTCTCACTCTCTCTCCAATATTTATCTTAAAGATTCTCTCTTTGAGCTTGGAAACTGTCTGATATGTTTACTTTCAAGATTCTTTCAGTCTACCCTTGCAAAATTCATGAAATATTTACTTTTTATTCTCTCTTCTTCTCTCTCGAAGCTTACTAAATTTATTAAATGTTGCCTTTCAAGCTTTTCTCGTACAAGTCTTGGGAGCTCTCTCTTCTCTCGCGCTCTTCCAAATTATTGAAATGCTTTCTTTCAAGCTTCTCTCTCATAAGTGTTAGCAACATAAAGACAGAAGCTTGCAGCATTTTAAAAATACTTTCAAGATTCTCTCTTTAAGCTTTAAAAATTGATTAAATATCTTCATGCAAGCTTCTCTCTCATAAATGTTGGCAGCTAATTCTCTCTAATCTTTCAACATTTATGAGAGAGAAGCTTGAATGAGGATATGCTATGAAATACTTTCAAGATCTCTCTGGCAGCTTTCAAAATTCATGAAATGCTGCCTATCCAACTTCTCTCTCTCTCTCCCTCTCTCTCTCTGTCAAAACTTCTAAATTTCATGAAACGCTTGCTTTCAAGTTTCTGCCTCGTCTTAAGCTTACGAAATTAATAAAATATTTACTTTTCAGTTTCTCTCTTCCTCTCTGTCTCTCAACAGCTCGAAGGCTTAACTGAAATCTATGTTTTGTCAGCGATTTAATCAGCTTTCTACAAGTTGTTAGTTTCAATCGCAGTTATCCACTAACTTGGATCTCTTGGATGTCAGAGGGTCAGAGGGTTGTTAAAGACGTGCTGAACTTAAAATTAGATATATCTATCACAGAGCTGTTGAGCATTTTGTGCTTTGCTTTGGCCAAAAGTCAACAAGATGATGAAGGTACCATTATTTTGCATCATTTGATTGACCTTCTCTCGCGCTCTCTCTCTCTCTCTCTCTCTCTCTAAGCTACAATATCTTTCATATTATAAATGCGAAGCCCCATGCTCTTCCCCCTTAACCTTCGCCTAACTCAAATACAATGCCAAAAAAACTGACATTTTCGATGGGGGTCGAGCACACAAAGGACTTTGGATGATTGGTTAGTGGTGGAGAGGTATCAAAGAGAGAGACAGAGACAGAGACAGAGAGAGAGAGAGAGAGAGAGAGAGTGGGCTGGGTAGAGGGGTATAGAGAGTGAGTAGGGCAACTGATGCCAAGTTAATGAAAGCATCAACGGGAATGCTACTTAGAATTGCCCTTCAGCCAAGAGCTGTGCATTCATCTACATATAATACTTTTATAATATACTACTATATAAACAC
Organism: Drosophila leonis; assembly: GCA_035045365.1. Taxonomy (NCBI): domain Eukaryota; kingdom Metazoa; phylum Arthropoda; class Insecta; order Diptera; family Drosophilidae; genus Drosophila; species Drosophila leonis. The sequence goes on from JAWNPC010000934.1 coordinate 551,148, forward strand.
AGACACACACAGACACACTGTGAAACATACAAAAGGTTGTGCCAAAGTAATTTACTTTGCTCTGCTCATGCCCAGAAATTGGAACTGAAATTGAAATGACATACGTTAAAGGCGAAAAAAGAAAATAGATTTAGACAGACAGTTTGACATTGTCTAATCGTGACAACTGTCGAGATAGATCTATACCCATATATATATATATAAATATATATTATACCCATATATATATATATATATATATGTACCGTTATATATATTTACTTATATGTCAAATGTACATATTTATCTTGAAAACAATAATAACACATGCCGCCATTATAAAGATATTTCGCTTGAATTCTGACTATGGCATGTGGCATGGGGCATGTGGCATGTGGCATGGGGCATGTGGCATGAGGCAGGTGGTATATGGGGGTGGTCGTCGGTTTGCCTTGTGGCCATGGATAGCCTGCAGAGTTTGGGAGGGGGCTGAGTGAAGAGCATGTACTTAGCATTATGTACGAGCGCCGGCACTGAGTCATAAACGATTTGCCCATTTCATCATTTTGCTTTCTAATTGAATGAATTGAATACATATATATATATGAAATATATACAAAATATCTTATCTTTACTAAATAAGCAGTTATACCCTGTAGTTAAGAGCACGCGCTCATAAGATATGTCTGGGTGATGTTTGGCAATTTGAGGGTATGGGAATTTGGCTTTCATAAATAAGAAATTCTTGTCTTTTAATAACATTCATTTAGTCCAAATTACCTCTAGCTATATCTAATAACTGAGCAACTGGAATGCCTAGAAGATCTATAATAATCTAGAATATAGAATAATAGATTATCTATAATAATCTCTTATAACTGAAAAGCTAGAATGTCTACAAGTTCTATAATGATCTAGTATAACTGTGGAACTAGATCTTCTATATAATTATCTCTTATAACTCTGGAACTTGAATGCATGGAAGATCTATAATAATCTCTAAAAGCTCTGGTACTAGAATATCTATAACAATCGCATATAACTAAGAAGCTAGAATGTCTACAAGTTCTATAATAATCTAGTAAAACGGTGGAACTAGTTCTTCTATAATAGACTCTTTTAACTCAGGAACTTGAATGCCTAGAACATCTATAATATTCTCTTATAACTATAAAGCTAGATCTTCTAAATAATAATTTCTTATAACTCTGTAGCTAGAATGCCTAGAAGATCTTTCAAATTCTTCAATAACTCTGGAGCTTTATTGCCTAAAAAATCTATATTAATCTATAATAATCTCTAATAACTCAGCAACTACAAGTTATATAGGCTTTAAAATAGGTATGTAGGCTCTATATCAATCATAGTTTCATAATTTCTTACAAATTCTCTTTATATAGATTCGTAGCCGACTAAATTCAATAATATACTCATTTAACTCAGAAACCATATGTATTAGAGTCTTTAAAAATGAGTTCAAAATTTGTATATAATTAAGATATTTGATTTATCATTATATTATAATAATCATATTGTATTTTATACCAGCTATTATATCTTACTATAATCTAATGGAGCTCAGGTAGTTTAATAGTTAGAGACTTCAAAGCTTTTAAGTAAGCTCTGTATGCTCAAGCTTAACTTACTTTTCCATTTTAGCAAATACCAAATATATAAGATATTAGCTAGAATAGCTATATACGATTAAAGCCGCTATCTTCTATAATAAGCTCAGTGAACTGAGCAACTGTAGGCAGTAGAGCTTTGAAAACTTGTATATAAACTACTATTGCGTAATTCTAAACAAAAACTTCAGATGTGAGCTATACACATTTCATATAAAATCAGAGAGAGAGAGAGAGAGAGAGAGAGAGAGAGAGAGAGAGAGAGAGAGAGAGAGAGAGAGAGAGAGAGCGAGAGAGAGAGAGAGAGAGAGAGAGAGGAGAGAGAGAGAGAGAGAGAGAAAAAAAGATTAAGCTTTTACCACTATAAGTGCCTCAGTCTATATAAGAGTTACAAACTTTTGCCATGCTTCATAGTTAACTTGATGATATGCGCTGTTTAACAGGGTAGCTATAAGTCGTGCCATTTCATGTATTTACGCAAGTTCCTTATGTTGTTTGGAATATTTTGCTAACAAAACAAACAACAAGCAAAAGACGCATCTATGAAGCATACCCAAACACACACAAAACAGCTGAACGAAAAGGGTACACACACACACACACACACATACACACAGCGAGTGCCACGCCCCTTAGTAGGCGCAGCGAAAAGCAAAGAGAAAAAAAATTGAATAAATTTATGTGTTGGTAGCCTGGCAATAAAGATTTGGGTTCATTGGCTTGACATTGATGAGAGAGAGACAACGGCCCAGTGATGGACTCGGATGTAAATTGACTACACGAACTGTATAAATATTTTATACACACACAGACACACACACACACACATACACCTGAAATGTGAGTAATATATATATATATATATATATATATAAATATATATATATATGTATATGGTATTTTTTAAGTAGCTGCAGCCAAACGTAAAATCAATCAATGAACGCGCCAAAAATCAGCAGATGTTACATATATCTATATACATATACATATATATATATACACATATGTTTACATACGACACAACAATGTTGCCTTAACATACAATCACACTACCACACACACACTGTTAAGGAACTTAGCCAAATTACCTTATGAAAAGTTAACGCAAAGTTTTGTCTTTTGTTGTTGTTTTTTTCTGGCCTGTTTTTCTCTTTGTTTTGTGTAAATCAATTAAGGTAAACCCCCAACAATCTAACAGTATTAATAAACTGTTTTGCCTAATCGATAACTAAACGTTTGCGCATTTAACATTAACATTAACATTTCACATTTAGCGCACATTAACGAGCCTGTATAATAAGTTAAACCAAAACCAAACTTCGACTTCGGCTTGAACGCAAGGTCAAGTTGTTAGTGCTTACTGTAAATATATATGTGTATGTGCTATATATATATAAAGACTCGTATAACTCCAAATTGTCGCCTCTCTATAGTTCATGTTCATTTCAGTAGACCCTGCCTTAAGTTTTTCCTATACAGCTGTGTTCACAAAAATAGTAGTGCGACTGAAAGGTTGGACGGCCAACATTTTGAAAACAATTTGAAACGAGTATTAAGATTAACATATACATAAATTAACTTATATATTTGTTTTTTTTTTTCAAATTATTATATTTATCACAAAATTTAGCTATGCAACATTTCATTGGCACTACTATTTTTGTGAGCACAGCTGTATACGAAAGTTGAGAAAGTAAAGCTGATATCTTTTTATACAGATATACATAGATTATCATATATATATACTTTAGATTTATTATATTTATCACAAAATTTAGCTATGCAACATTTCGTTGGCACTACTATTTTTATGAACACAGCTGTTTATGAAAGTTGAGAAAGTAAAGTTGATATCTTTTTATACAGATATACATAGATTATCATATATATATACTTTAGATTTATTATATTTATCACAAAATTTAGCTATGCAACATTTCATGGGCACTACTATTTTTGTGAACACAGCTGTTTATGAAAGTTGAGAAAGTAAAGTTGATATCTTTTCATACAGATCTAAACGAGTTAAGTTTATATACAAACCTCTTCAGATCTAGAGAACAGTTTACCAAAACTTGTTGAAATTTAGTAATCAAGTAAGTAGACTAAACTTTTCCATAGGTTTTCGTTGCCAAACTGTTCATTAATACAGCAGATTTTTGAGATATTCTAAACCAAATTCGAATACTTTTCAGATATATTATAAAAAGATTTATTTAAATTTTGTAATGCATTTAAATTAGGTATCTAGAACATCATTTCAATTTTGTCAAAATCTTTTTCTGATTACCCAAAACATTGGCTGTTAAATTCTATTATTATTCTCCTTCAAAGAACTCAACTCTAAGCCAAGCCTAGCCCTCGACCAGTCACTTTCACGGATCATAACTTATTAGCCAATTTGAAAATTTTTTTAAAATTTATAACTTAGTTTTGAAAGACAGGAGTGAGACTTTCATTTGAAAGGAAAAACGCGTTAATATTACAGCAAGCTCATAATGAGCTCTGAAATTCAAACCAGATCAAAAACTTTGCCATATGCTCTATTACATTAAGACTGAAAAGAAAAAGAAAAAAGTGAGAGTGAGAGTGCGAGAGAAGGCCATGGAGCTAAGTGAACCGAATGATTGATTACATTTTGCATTAATTGCGCTTTTCTGCTCATTAACCAGCAGCAGCAGCAGCAGCGCCAGGCGATTAAAAATTACAGAGATGACTTCAACGTAAATAAATATCAAATTCAATTTTACATTCTGGAAAATTCCAATTGGAGCTGTGTAAATATTGCATGTAGTTCTAGGTCTTCGACTAGCCGAACATGGCATTCCCTATGAAGAACTTTTATGTGTTGGAGCAAAGCATTTTTGGAGCAGGTAACGCTGACCTAGTTGAGTGTGACCAACTAGCAGATGCCCTAAATTTTAGGCTAAGCGACAAGAATTAAATTGGAAATTATTTTGACAACTGTCAGTACATAAATAGTGAAAGGAATGAAAGGAAGGGCATGCTGAAAGTAGAGTATTCGTTAGCTGTATATACCCTAACAGAATCATGACAAATTGCATAGCTCTAGCTAGTGCTTAAAAACTAAGCTTTGTTATCGATTTTTATCGATTTCATTGAAATTTTATCGATAATTTGCAGCAAACTCGCTCTGCAGACTGAGAGACAGTTGAAGTGTTCTACATTGCGTCAAATGTTGACCCTACTCAGTTCTATATATACTTTATGGCAACGACCACGCCTACTGCTGTCTGTTGCATGCAGCAATATACCCTGTATTTGCGCTGTTGAGAGCAAAGAAACTTTTATTTTGGCAAATGCTACTAATAAGCTTGATATATAGTATGTTGGCCGATTCAGTGAAAGATGAGTGATGATATCATACAAATTCAATAATCGTAAAGAACATTTCGAAGCTATATATAGAGAGATATATTTGTCAAAAGGGGATATCCTAACTCTTTAATCATTTTTTTAACAACTGAAATCTCTAAGTATATCATATAAAAACATAACAAAAAACAGAAATTTTTTAAAATATCGATGAGAATTTCCGGGTACTTTCCGGTCTGAAGGTATATATCCATATTTAAGAGTATATATGTTTAGTAAACTATCAAAAGATGTATCAGCTATCCATCAACTATCTATTCAAATTTCTTATACAAATTTCATTTCCTACAAAAAGATTTCAATATATCAACTTACATATATACATATATATATCTTTTTTTTCATATATAACTACAGCATTGCATATTGCATTAAAAATTCATAATGCCCTTTGGAACACAGGTATTCAAAAACGAAACACAAATAAATAAAACGAAAGCTATAAAAACACAAAAAAAAAACTACTTAAAATTCACAAACAGACCATAAAAATGAACTTCGCTCTTAATTAAGGCGGGCATATAGGAAATACATATACATATACATATATGTTTATGTATGTATATACTACATGCATCTGGGAGACACATACGAGAACTCTATATGCAGTTGCCGTAGAGCGAGACAGATAGAGTTCCGATAGGCCCGTGCATCGGGAACAAAAAAGAGCTCGCCGGGCGCTATTTATGGCAAATTCCTGAATCGCAGACATATATATATATATATATATTACATAAGATATATATATATATATATATATATATATATATATATATGTTTGCATTTGTAGAAATGCACAGAAGTCACAAAATAAGTTCAACCACATTTAGCCAGACTGCACGTTTTTGGCAAATGAAAGCGAATTTTTCTTGAGTTTTTGCGGTAAGCTGAAAATTTTTATATTTTGCAAAATCTTTTACAATTGTCATAAACACAGAAATTTAATGCGCTTTCGCTTTTAAATAGAATCGGAATTGGAATCGGAATCTGAATCAGTTTGAATCACGCGATGTTAGCAATTGCAGTTGCTGTTAGATATTGCTGTTGCTGTTAGCTGTTAGCTGTTAGAAACTGCAATTGTTGTAAGCTATTGCTATTGTTGCTATATATTGCTGATAGCACATGCTGTTAGCGATTGATGTTAACTATTGCTGATATATATTGCTGTTGCAGCTGCTGTTGCAGTTAGCTATTGCTGCTAGCTATTGCTGTTGCAGTTAGCCGTTACTGTTAACTATTGCTGCTATATATTGCTGTTGCAGCTAGGTGTTGCTGCTAAGTATTGCTGCTGTATATTGCTGTTGCAGTTAGCTATTGCTGTTAGCTATTGCTGTTAGCTATTGCTGCTAGGTATTGCTGTTGCAGTTAGCCGTTACTGTTAACTATTGCTGCTATATATTGCTGTTGCAGTTAGCTGTTGCAGTTAGCTGTTGCAGTTAGCTGTTGCAGTTAGCTGTTGCAGTTAGCTGTTGCAGTTAGCTGTTGCTATTAGCTATTGCTGCTATATATTGCTGTTGCAGTTAGTAGTTGGTTTACCTGCTGTTACCTATTATGATACATATAGTGTTGCTGTTACTTATTGCTGTTACTTATCAGGTAGCAATTGTTGTTAGCTGTTGCTGTTGCAGCTAGGTGTTGCTGTTAACTATTGCTGCTAGCTACTGCTGTTGCAGTTAGCTATTGCTGCTAGCTATTGCTGTTGCAGTTAGCTGTTGCTATTGCTGTTACCTATTATCATATAGTGTTGCTGTTACATATTGCTGTTATTCATCAGACGGTAGCAATTATTGTTAACTGTTGCTGTTAGCTGTAACTGTTGCTGTTAGAAACTGCAATCTCTGAAAACTATTGCTATTGTTGTTATCTATTGCTGATAGCTGTTAGAAGTTGCTAGTGCTAGTGTTTGCTATTGCTGACAGTTATAGCTGTTAGCAATTGCTGTTTCTGTTGACTATTGCTGCTAGCAATTGCTGTTTCTGTTGCTGTTAGGTATTGCTGTTAGGTATTGCTGTTGGCATTTACTGTTAGCATTTGCTGTTAGCTATTGCTGTTAGCTGCTGCTCTTGCTATTGCTGTTGCTATTAACCATTGCAACTTAAAATTTCTGTTACTCACTGATGTGAGCTATTCATGTGCACTATTGCTACTAGCAATTGCTATTAGGAATTGCTGTTAGGAATTGCTTTTATCTATTGCTGTTAACTATTGATGATAGCAGCTGCTGTTAGTTATTGTTGTTGCTGTTGTCTGAAGAAATTAACGGCTGCTGTTGCTGTTAGCGATTCCAAGGAGCAATTGCTGATTGCTGCTGTTGCTGTTTACATATGTTGCTTATGCTGCTAGCAATTGCTGTTAGCTGTTGCTGTTAGCAATTCATGTAACTGTTAAGTCTTGGTGTTTGCTATTGCTGTTGCGCTTATTAATTGCTATTAGCTATTGCTTGTCCGCTTAGCAATTGCTGTTAGCTAATGCCCTCACAGTTAGTTGTTAAGAGAAGAATTTTAATTGAAACTCAATCTGCAGCCAGTTGGCATTTCACAGCTTTGCCCCACCTGTAATTACAGCTGTTAATTAACAGTCTTTTAGCTTAACCGCTGGCAATTCCATTTGTCATATGCATGAACCGAACCGTCTAGCAATTTCTTTGTCTTCTTCGAATTCTGTTGCTCGCTGGAACTGTTGGCCCTAAGGTCAAAGCCCGTTTAATGCAGACGCTGAACGATTTTGTTTTTCAATTCTATAATCAAATCGAATCGCATAAATATTTCCATAAACTCATCAAATCGAGATGTTTTGATAAATGATATAAACAAAAATCGTATTATGATTGATATTGCCGGGAAGAGTGAAAGAAAAATGAGAAAACGAGTCATTAAAACGTAACGCAAAATCAAATATCAGATCTTTGTTTACACTAGGGAATCGTTCTATTAACTCAACCGAATGTTGAAAATATATAAATTTCTGTTTTGATGTACGAATTGAAATATTTATATATTTGTATATTTCATTTAAGTGTTTGGATTCCACATGTGAAAATAATCTATTTTAATATGTTTTTCATGCTAAAAGCGAGAGCAATATCAAAAGATCAGAGACTCAACTCAGATGAGTTGGGGAATTGTGGTTCAGTTCAGTTTGGTTATTTTAATGATCAGCAGCTGAATTCATGAGTTCATGAGCAACGGAACTAGTCAATATAGGGTTTGGTTCATAAACTCTCGAAGCGTTCAATGAGTATCGTTCATGAACTAGTTCCCTTGAGCAGCTCATGAACACAATACAGAGACAAACTACATTAATCAGCTATGCACTTGTTCAGTTTCTTATGCTCAAAAGCTGAACAGGCCAATAGAACCACTAGTTCATGAACAATTGAACTACTTAATATGGTAATGTAATTTTGTTCATGAACTCTCGAAACATTCAATGAACAATCGTATAACTAAACCATGAATATCGCTCATGAACTAGTTCCGTTGAGCAGCTCATGAGCTATAAATAATTGAAAGTCAGTTTTTCATGTGTTTATTTACTCATGTTCAATAGAACTACTAGGTCATGAACAACATAATAGACTAGCTCAATTGAACTATTAGTTCATGAAGACTTTAACCTCAGAATGGAACATTTGGTTCATGAATCGCCCAAAACTTTCAATGAACAATCGAATAATCGAGCAATGAGTGTTGCTCATGAACTAGTTCCGTGAACTATACATACTATATGCATCAGTTCATTCATTTGCTCACTTACCAATGTTAAATAGCTGAATAATTCAATAGAACCACTAGTTCATGAACAACTGAACCACTTAGTATTACATTTGGTTCATGAACAATTTAATCAATTGAACAACTGAACAAAACAGTATCATGCAAGACCTAATATTCACTGTTCATTGATTGACTTCACTGGTTCAATCGAACAACCAAAAACAAGAGGCTCAACCCAATCTCCTCAACTGTAAGCTGACAACTAACTAACTACGATGCCAAAAATCTAACTGCCTGTTAAATATTTAACAGCTGCATTTACTGAAGAGCTACAGAGAAAACGTTTTGTCAGTCTCACAAAAGGCTTTCAGCTTGAAGGGAAGCTTTAGCAAAGCCAACCAAATGCTTTGCTTAAACAATATGAAAAGAAATTTCGAAAAAAAAGAATCACAAAAATAACGAACTTACATGAAACAAAATATAACAAAAAAAAATGAAAAATAAAATAAAAGCCAAACAGTAAAAAGCCATTTAGACATGTGGCCCACAAAAAAAAACACAAATAAAAAGCAGGAGAAAAAGCAGAACAAAACTTTGCCAAGTAACTGTAACTTGAACATGAACTTTTAACTAGCCTAAGAGCTATATACATATTGTATATATACTCGCGCATATGTATGTATGACTACAAGTTGATATATTGATTCAAAAATTTGAAAGTACAGTGAATACTCGCCTCGAACAATGTAAGAAAATAATAGATGAAGAAATGCGACAATGGCATTTACAGTTACAACTGCATAGAGTATATACAGTTATTATTTCTCTCACTCACTCCATCTCCCACCCTCTCTCTCTCCCTCTCTGTCTCTCCAACTCTCCCGCTCCCTCTTATCGCATTGGCAATAAGCTAGCTTAAGCTAGCACAACACTCGGCCCAGGATCTGTGGCTGACACGAAAAGCTTTTTGTCCAGATTGCCAAGCACTTCAGCTGAGCGAGCGGTGAAGGGGCGAGGTGGTGGGCTGGGTTGGGCAGAGGGGCATTTATATAGTTGCTGAGGGTTTTCATACACGTTCATGCAGTGAAAAGAGTATATTTGGTTGCGAGAAGCGTTTGTCTTGCTGTCTGCTTGACTGGCTTTAAGTCTGTCTGTCCGTTCGTTCATCCGACTGTCTGTCCGACTGTCTGTGCGCTTGTTCCTTTCGTCCATCCTTCCTTCCGTACGTCCGTCCGTCCGTTCATCCGACTGTCTGTGCGACTGTCTGTCCGTTTATCCCTTCAACTGGCTGTCCGACCGATCGTCCATCCATACGACTGTTTGTCCGGCCGTCCGTCCGACCTACCGTTTGTTTGACTGTATGTCCTTCCTTCCGTCCGTCTATCCGACAGCTCGTTTGTCTAGAAACTTGCAATTTGAAGCATATACTCGTTGGGAGTCTTGTCTTATAAGGTCTTCAGATTTTTCCGTTACGCCCACTAGGGACGTAGCAAATCGGGACATACTACATCTAGTAGTATTAGAGAAACAATATTTTTTATATATTTATATAGTATATTAAATACTCGTCTATATAGTAGATATATCTGCGCCCATTGGAGTCGTTTCAAATCTTGAAAAAAACGGCGCCTTCAACCGTCTTTAAACAAGAAAACTGAAATTTTAATTATCTCTATGGATCTAACTGAAAGTTCTATATATATGGCAAATTTGCATCGCAAAACATTCGATCTAACAAAGCTAAAGCTACAAAATTCATTAACTCAGATTGCAGACGAAAGCCTGCTACTTAACAGCCCTGAGCGAGTATTAGGCAGTCGGTGCTGCCCGCCTGCAACATTGCGACTGGTTTTTTGGTTGCTTTTTGGAATTGTATATATTGTGTTTGTGGTTAACTCGGGCTCTGCATGCCACAATGCTGCGCAAATGCCAATGCCCCAATGCACACAAATACATATATGTGTGTATGTATGTGTGTGTGTGTGTATATGTAAATGCATATGTGCAGGCATATGTATGTGTAAGTGTGTGTAAGCATAGATGAGTACATGAGTACATGAGTACATAACTCATTTAGAAAACGCGCTTAACGGGCAACGGCTGCTGCTGCTGCTGTTGTTGGTGTTGTTGTTGCTGCTGCTGCTGTTTGCACTTGGCTGCAATTTTGTTGGTTAAACTAGCATACATAATGCATATACATATATATATACATAAGTGTTTGTGTTTGTGTGTGTGTGTGTTTGTGTGTGCAGTTAACGGTACCCACTTTGATAGTATGCGGCGGCGGCTGGTTGCAATATTCGTTGTTGTTGTTGCTGCTGCTGCTGCTGTTGTCGTTGTGGTTGCTATTTTAGTTAGCAATAGTTGCTGCTGTTTGCATGTAAATAACGGCAATATTTTGCATGCGGCTGCTGTCAGAAATGTTGCTGCTGCTGTTGCTGTTGCTGTTGCTGCTGTTGCTGTAGCTGCTGCTCGTGCATATTGCCATTGAAGCACGAGCATGTGTAAGCCAGATATTATAGATATTTGGTTGGGCTATATACCTAAAGCAACATCAATTGTAAGCTGTTGCTGTTGCTGTTACTGCAGTAATTGCTGTTGCTGATGTTGTTGTTGCTGCTGCACATTTCGCTTGTCACTGACTTTTATACTTTTTCCACTTGCTCTCGCTGCACAACGGGACAAAAAAAAAAACAAATATAACAGAATTGATAGATTTTTGCATTGCTTTTGCATGCAGTCGACGCGCAAATGAGCAGACGAAAAGAAATCCCAAAAAAAACAACAAAAACTAACCCAAAAAAAAAGTTGAAAAAAAAGTAAAGCAACGGCGAAGTTTGCCGCTCGCTTGCTATTTTTAGAGTTGCAATATTGTCTGTGTGTGTGAACTGCTGCTGCTGCTGCTGCTGCTGCTATTGTTGTTGTTGCTGCTGTTGTTGTTGTTGTATTCTGCTTGCTTGCTCTTGTTCTTGTGATTGTATTGATGTATTCTCTTTATTGTTTGCTGGCGATTACAACAACAACACACAGTATGCTTCGCCCTGCACGCGTTTGTCCAAATGCAAATGCCAAAAGTAACAACACACGCACACACACACACACACTCGCACACACACTCGCACACACTCGCACATACACGCACAGTGAGACAGTCGAGACAGCAAACATCTGTCCGTCCTCGCTTTGCACGTTGATGTTTCCGTTAGTGTTGTTTGTGCGATACTGACTCAATTTGTTGCTCGGCACCGCGTGTATACACGTAGCAACGACAACACAGCGACGCGTCGCTGCTGACGTTGGCAGCGCGCATTCACCCGCTGCCAGGCAGTCAGCCAAACCTAACCCAAGAGCCACCCACCCAGCCAACCAGCCAACCAGCCAGCCAGCCAGCCGTGTGCGCTGACGCTTCGGTTTTTGCTTCGTTTTAGTGTGTTCGTTCCCGTGGCCCAGTGCCTGGGTCCGGGTCGGGCTCCTTTAGCCATGCCCAATTTTCATATGTAAGCGGCGCCCCGCTCTCCTACTTCTCTTCACCCCGCCTTCTCTCATACCAATCGCCCAAAAAGCAACGAAGCGTCGGCATCGTCGAGTGCATGCCAAAGCAGCACTGGGAACAGCAGGCAGGCAGCACACACACACACACACACACACATACACAGAGAGAGTACGGGAGTCTCGCTGTCAGTCAAAACGACGCGTCGTCGCTTGTCGTTCCTCTGTTCGTCCCCCTTCCTCGCAGCACCGCACGCTCTGCAACAGCACGCAGCCATACCCCTGCCATCTCCCTTTCTCCTGCATGCTTTAGCACATGCATGGTTCCCGCAGTTCCGTTGCGTCACCGGCTACGTCGCTGCTGCTGCCCACCTACAGTGGGCGCGTGCGTATGTGTGTGTGTGTGTGTGTTACTTTGGGCACATGCTGCAGTGTTGAGGTAGTTGCTGCTGCTGCGGCGGCTGCTGCTGCTGCTGCTGCTGCTGCTGCTGCTGCTACTGCTGCTGCTGCTACTACTGCTTGCTACTACTGTAATGATAAATTTATGGTTCCGTTATTTTTTTTGTTTTTGTTTTTATTACTGGTGCTGTTGTTGTTGTTGGCTTCAGCAGGGTTAGCGGGATTGGTGGGATGCCGCTCCTGGCGCTAACGGCGCTTGGTTGTTGATTGTTGATTGTTGTTTTTCGTATTTTCGCATTTCACATTCACATTGTTTTGTATGCGTTTTTTTGTTTTTTTTTTTTGCTGTTGACTTCTTTTTTTTTGGTTACTGCTCCAAACTGGCACGAATCAACTTTTATCGCCTAACACACACGTGCAAACAAATGTGTGTGTGTGTGTGTTTGTCTGTGTGTGTGTGTGTGTGCTCACATTGATTTCACATTGTTTTTCTTGATTGTAGCTGTCTTTTAGCATTATGAAAATGATGTTTATTGCAAAAACAAAAACGAAAACAAAACAAAATATATCAAAAAAAAAAAAAAAAGCAAAAAACTGACGAAAAAAAATTAGAACGAAAGCAAAAAACTTTCACAGTTATGTGAACTTATGCTTTGGCCTGCTGACTTCACATGCCAAAGTCAGCCACACACACAGACAGAGAGAGAGAGAGAGGCACACGAACATTTACCGTTAATACATATAACAGGTCATTGCTTTAGGAAAACTTTCTAAATATATACTATATAAATATCCTTTAAGCGAAAATATTATAATTAATTATACACGTTCAGCGAGTGCATAGAGAGTATATTGGTTTTGTGCGCGGTTCTTAGTGCAAGTAGAGAATGCTTTATATATGTATGTACATATGTATATGTTTATATATACATACATACATATGTATAAAGATGTGTTCATAAAAATAGTAGTGCGACTGAAATGTCGAACAGCAACATTTTGTGATAATAAAGATAATTTAAATGGGTATAAAGGATAACATATACATAGATTAACATACATATGTACATATGTATGTATTTATAAATGTTTTCAAATTATTAGATTTATCACAAAATTTTGCTGTTCGACATTTCAGTCGCACTACTATTTTTATGAACACAGCTGTATATACTCGACCATATATACAAAATGTCAATTTTAGACCCATTTGGGGCCTAACCAATTGGAAAAAAAAGAAGAACAAAAATTATGATTTCTTCAGTCTTACAGTTAGAATCCCAAAATTACTGCTGGCCCACAACATATTGTAGATTGAACAACGTAGATTCAAAAATCATATACGAGATTTAAGAATGTACCAAAATAGGTACATCTTACAGAATGGTACATAGACCTAATGAGGTTGTTCAATATACAAAAAAAAAAAAAAAAAAAAAAAAAAAAAAAAAAAAAAAAAACTAATAAACTAAGAAACCTCTAAGCAAACTATTTTCTATTTAAGCCTAAGTCTAACTAAGATTTTATATTTTATACTTTTTATATTAAAGAAAGTTACTCTAGATCCAGAAAAAAAGTTTTTTTTTTTATATATAAATAAAAAGATACTTTGATATCTACTCTATAGATGAACCTATGCCAAAATCTGTAAATTCATAGACTTTTATGTATATGCTCTACTGGAAACTATCTGAAAGTATTGCCCATCAACTACAAAATTCTATAGCTGATTTTAGTTTAGTTTAATTTTTCCATGTTTTTAACAAAGTCTAAAACTGTTTTTTTTTTATATATTTTTTATTTTTTAATAAGTTTTTTACCAAAAAGTTTTTTTTAACTGTTTTTCAATGAAGTCCTCTGCATAGCATTTATAATTTCATGAAATTGAATGAAAGCAAAAATCAATCAAAAACATGAAGTTGTCTGAAAAGTGTTTGCACAGCTTTCCCCATTAATTGGATAACTCGAAGGCTTTTTGGGGCGAGCATCGTTAATCTTGATTTGAATTGATTAGCGGAGAGCGAGAGAGCTTGTTGCTTCAACGGAAACAAACAAATTAATCACAGCGAAAATTGGCTGACAGGAAATATATATATATTTGGGTGAGAGAGAATGAGAGAGAGAGAGAGTGAAAGAGAGAGAGAGAGATAGAGTATATAAACCGACTGATATACTTGAGTAGTTAGATATCTTAACTAAAACTTAATCAACTATTAAACAACTTGAGTTCCTAGCTTGACATACTCTATCTCAGCTCTACTCTCAGCCAAGACAAAATTATTGGTATATGCGCGACTATCAGTCACCCTGCGTGTGTGTAAGAATACAAATTTAGACCAAAACTGCAAAATATAACATACAATTTTCTTAGTTATACGAAAGTTTGATGAGAATTCTCAACTATCTCTCATTAAAAATGTGAAGAGACATTCAAAAAGCAGTAGAAGATGAAGAACTCTCCATATCTAATTGAACTTTTGCTGTTGCTCCATAGCAAATCTTTCAGATATGCTTAAAACAACATATATTTAGTTATCGATTTTTATCGATTTCATGAAAATAGCCACATGTTATCGATAACTTTGAGCAAACTTGATCTGCTCTTGCTATAAGCGCAAAAGTCAGCCGAAATCAGATATATGTATATATACAGACAGTAAGCGGCGTCAGCCACGCCTCCTTCCACCTGTTACATATTTGCCAAGCACACCCATATACCCCATTTCAGCCATTTCTAATTGGCATAGAAAATCAATTGCATTAATTCCACATAAAAAAATTTGTGTAGCATACTTTTGTGGGCGATTCAAGGCATACAAAAATTGTTCACCTTTCTCTTTTTTTATTTTTTTGTTCATTGCTTTTGCCAACTAACGCAGTTTGAACCCCAAATTTCCAATCAGACGCATTCCAGCTGAACGATTCGAAAAGATTTGAAGCTGATATTAATTTTTTAAATATTTCGTATTAGGCACATGCAGCATGAGCGACTAGCTAAATACCCTTTGAGGTAAATGAAAGATATATACAGCTCATTAGCCTATAAAGCAGATGCCAATTGGAACTGGATGGAGTCATATAAATAGTTAAACACAAGTCGGCAGGATTAATGACCAGCCGATAGAATGTCAAGAAGAGCTGCGACAAGGGTCGAAATATGTGAGATGGCAGGGGCGACAATCAGAGGGGGGGGGGCTGGTACATGTGGGCGTGTGACCAGCGCTGGGTTACGTACATTCCAAAAATGGAGCACATTAATCAATCTAATTAATATGAAAAAGGTCAGAGCGATGGACACAACCGAACTTAAAGGACTACGCCATTCAAGGTAAACACACAGAGAGAAAGAACTATGTAATTTTCGATATAGTATATAGAGTCACACATATACATAAATACATACATATGTATGTATTAATATAGAGAGAGTAATGCATATGATTTACGAGTTAACTTCAACGTGACTGCCACACAGACATCAGATAATAATTTATTGATATCAAACACATTCCATAAGTTCCTATATATAAATTTATATATATATATTGTGGGTGTTGTCCTGCGAGCATTGGCTTTGCTATTCAACGGTTAAACGTTCGTTTGCCAAGCTGCAATGCATTCCACTGTCACACGCACACACACAGTCTCATACACATGACTTACACAGTTAGAGATGAGCGCGTGTATGCGATGATACAAATTCAAATAAACCTAATAGATATATACTGAGCGCAAATGTTACTATAATAACTAAAATTTCTGATAAATATCTTTTACGATGCTAATATATAACTAAAATTTAAAAAATACAGTTTTTAAGCTTAACTAAGTTTCACAATACATCGTTTCCGCTGGTTCGTGTCTCCTGCTGCAAGCACTCCCATCGCTGTCTAACACACACGCACACACACAGTCGCATACACATGACTTATACAGTTAGAGATGAGCGCGTGTATGTGAATATGTGTCACGATGATACAAAGACAAATAAACCTAAGCGATATATACTGCGCGCAAATGTTGCTATAATAACTAAAATGTCTGATAAATATCTTATACGATGCTAATATATAACTAGAATTAAAAAAAAAAACATAGTTTTTAAGCTTAACTAAGTTTTACAGTACATCGTTTCCGCTGGCTTGAGTCTCGTGTCTCCTGCTTCACGCACTCCCATCGCTATCTAATACACACGCACACATACAAGCGCACAAATCGTGTGACCTACAAAGTCAAGTTAATCGCTGCCAAAAAAGGGTGTGAGCAGCGCTCGAGCTCGAGTTCGAGTTCGAGCTTTCGCGTTCGGCTACAGCTGCAGCCTCGGCCTCGGCCACGAAAACGAATTCGGGTTTCGTTTTCGTTTACGTTTTCAGTTTCAGTTTCGTCGCCGCCAACTATTTCCCAATAGATACTTAACATGATTACATGTATGTATGTATATGTGTATAACGGTAATTATGTATGTGACGGCAAGAAATCGAATTGGAATTGTGGGCTGGGCTGGGCTTAAAGTCTAATTGAATGCAAAAGGCAATTGTTTGTTTAGAGTTTTGGATTTTTGTTGTTTTAATTCTTAACAATTGTATTTTAATTGAACAATATTCAAGAATTGTTTTGTACATTCACAACATTTAATTAATAGTTAATCTAAAACACAAAACAACAAATTAACAAAAATCAAATGAGAAATTGAAAAAATTTAATACACATAAATTATTTATATATATATATTTATATAATATAAATGCTATAGATAAAAAAGAGAACGCTGACGCTTTTTAGAATAGAATATCAGTTAGATTTTGAAAATGAGCCAGGCACAAAATATAGTTGTTAAACTGTTATACTGTTATACTGCTGCACTTAGCTAGAGGACAGAGGAGAGACGCTAGCAGGATGAGGGAAGAACGAGGGGGTACATGGGGTGGTGGGGTTTTAAGGGGTTTTGGGAAATTCAGGGTTGTTCTTCATTATAGTATATAGATTTGTCAGCTACACAATTCCAATAAACCAATTCCAATATGTTGGTTCACACGCTCTCAAGGATAGGTGCATGGAAATGGTATAAAATTCGAGTTTTCATAGTTGATTTGCTTCTTCTACTACTCTTTTTGTTTACATTTTCATTTCTCATTTCTCATTTCTCATTTTGTTCTTCTTTGTTATAGTAATTATTTTAGTTAGTTAGTTAGTTAGTTAGTTAGTTAGTTGTTGTTGTGCCTTGGAGAGCACGCACTTAAATAAATACATACATACATACATATACATATATAAATGGTAGAGGTACATACGATATACATATACATCAAAATTGTTTGTTTTCTTTTGTTTTTTGCTTTTTTCGAATTGAAGTGAAGTTCAAAATTTGATTTCTTTGGTAGTTCCATGTAGGTTTATATATATATATATATATATCTATATCTATATATCTATATATATGCATATGCATATGTGTGTTTGTGTGTGTGTGTGTGTTTTGTGTCTCTATTGGCCGCTTAGCTTAAACATCAACAACCATTTTCTTATGTATATCCGTATTGCCCACCACAGAGCAGAACTCATCGAACGAGATTTTGCCATCCTCATCCTTGTCGGCAAAGCAAATTGTCTTGTCGACAATCTGTTGCAGCTGCGTATCCTTCAAATTGTTGCCGACCATCATTTTCAGGACCTGGAAGAGTTCACCGTTCGATATGTAGCCATCGTTGTCCATATCGTAGATGCGAAAGGCGAAACGCAACTTCGATAACTTATCGCCGCGCACACTGAACTGTGAGACGCCTTGGATGAACTCCTTGAAGTCCACCTCGCCATTGCCATCGGCATCGAAAATATCGATAACACGCTGCACGAGCGGATTCTGCTGTAGCTCCGGCAGCGACATAAACTCATCGATACTCAGCGCACCCGAATTATCGAGATCGAGCTTTCGAAAACGTTTGCCCAAACGTCGAATTTCATCGGCATCGAAATTGGAGCACATGTCCATTGGCAGCGATGTCTCGTTACCCATGTTGAATGTCCTTTCGCTAACCCCCTTTTGGCTCTGACTAAATTTAACTGAATTTAAAAGTATATATAAATATATATTATAAATGTAAGCAAGGTATTTCACACTTACCTTAATTTGTTGTTTTGTTTTCGTTTTATGATTATCCTTAGGCGCACATTCTGCAAAACAACAACAACAATCAACACTTTCTTTTTATATATATATCTCTCTCTCTCTCTCTCTCTCTCTATCGATTTTTCACCTAAATTTCGAATTTCGAATCTCAAACTTTGTCTGTGTTTTCCCGTTTTTTAACATGCAAAATTTAGCACATGCACTTGCCTATACTGCATATATAATTATATACATATATATGTAAATATTTTATTTATTTATTTATATTTTTCTCATACCGTATATCAACAGCGCAGCAAATAAAATACGTATACGCCGTGTGCCTTGTAGTCTCGGCTCGCAAGCAACACTCCCAAGCGTATTCCTATGGAAACGTTGCGTGTGTGTCTGTGTGCGTGTGTATTTTGTTTGTATGTGTCGTTTCGTTTTATGTTATCCTTGCAAGCATAATTGAGCCCAGGCACAAGTTGTTTTTTCCGTTTTTTTTTTTTTGTTTTTGCCACAGGCAGCCAATGCAGCCGTCTATTGTGAATTGCAAGCCAGTGTTAAATGGCAGCGGGTATTTTTTAGCGCATTTCCAACCAGCTGGTATGGTCAAAATTTGCATTATTTGCATTCAGAGCTGCCATATCTCGCGATTACTTGCACACCAGGCTGCCACATCTGTTGCACATTTTTAGGGAAATTGCTGAATTTGTCCTTTTTCTTTTTACTGAAACTAAGAATTTGAGTGTGTTTATTTTTCTTAAACTAGATTTTGAGTACATTTTAAATTATATATATTAACAGCTGCACAAGCAAATGTTGTGTCTAAATATTTCATTTTATATATATAAAATGAGCTTAAAAATAACGTTTATATATAACAAGAGAAAAACTATCGCTATCGACAAACATACTCATTGTGAACTAGAACTGACCGATTTATACCTTTCTCAAATACTAGCTTTTTAGGTATAATGGCAAAAAATACTAACAGAGCTAAGTGCATAATGCAAGGGTTTAATTTCGCGCAATTTCAAATATGTGGCAGGACAAATTTTTTTTATACACATAATGTAATGTTTATATAAAATGACATAGCTAATAGCTATAATAATATATGTCTCATCGCTGCTAATTGAATGAATACCCAGATACTTAATACCAAATACCATTTAATACCAAAAACTCTTAGGACATTGGCATTAGGATGACCAGCGCATGTCCTAAAAATCTTTTGCCATTGCCAAACACTACTAAAGCGCGTATTTGCAAATAGTTTAAATATATTTATATCACTTTTCGGACGTAATATATGAAAAACAAAATTTAAACTTAACTGTATACACAATTAAAATACATAATACTTGACAAG
Organism: Drosophila leonis; assembly: GCA_035045365.1. Classification (NCBI taxonomy): domain Eukaryota; kingdom Metazoa; phylum Arthropoda; class Insecta; order Diptera; family Drosophilidae; genus Drosophila; species Drosophila leonis. The sequence goes on from JAWNPC010000934.1 coordinate 571,236, forward strand.
ATTAATAGCTACAGCTGCTTTCGCTTTTCCTGTAGATAATCCTCCTCATCTGTGCTAACTTCATAAACATCCGATGATTTGGATTTCGAGTTCTTTCCATTCGATTCCGTTGCTTGCTTCAATTTCTTTTCTGTAAATAAATTTATTGAATATTAAATGGAAATTCAACAATTTTAAAACTTACTTTGTTGTGCCACTCGTTCGAGCTCGTCTTCTGTATCGGGTCCAGACGAATGCACCTCGTAACTTCTGTTGCTGTTGTCCAGCCGAGCAATGGGACTGGCAGCCTTGTCATGGTCATCAGCATCCTCATCGTCCACTGTGGGCTTCAGTGATTCATCGTACAGCTCCTCATCGCTCTCCGGCTGCGCCATTTCCGCACTATCCAGGGCATAGCGTCGCCAGGGCAAATACTTTTTCAACTCGTAACATTTTTCAATCCAGCGACGCGTCACGATTTTACCCTCGCCTTTGACCTGGTTGTACTTGGGCGTGTTGCGAAAGGCGCAGCTGCAATGGATTAAGTTTAAAGTGATAGAATCTCTCTCTCTGGACATATTCCTAGAGTTGCTAGAGTCTTACATTAGATGCGTGCAGCCAGATTCCCAATCCGCTTTGTATTTGGCGCCCAGCGCTATGGCCTTGGAGCGCAGATCCCCACGATCAGGATTCTGTTCAAGGAAAGTTTTAATGTCTCGGGGAAGGATTGGTCAACTGTTTGGAGTCCAACTCACCTGTATGCCACTGATGACGAGCACAACGCCACGCAGCAGCTGATCGAATGGCGCATATTTGAGCTGTTTGATTTTTGGCTTCTTGGCTGGCTGGCTGTGCTCCTCCAGCGAGGAGAGTCGCTTTTGGGCCTGTGCAGCTGTTGGCTTCGCCTCGATCTTCTTTGCCAGCTGCTCATCCGGCTTGGCATGTGCTGGCTTCTCCATAGATTGGCGCTTGCCTTTGTCCTTCTTCTTCTCCAGCTCCTTCTCTAGCTCTATGCGCCGCCTGCTCCTGTCCGCCTCAATGTGTTTGCTCAAGCGTTGCTTGCGGGCATCGGCAACAGCTTCAGCCGGATCATCTGCATCCTCATCATCGCCAAACAGCAGCGAATTGCGATTGCGATCCAAGAGTTTTGTTTCAGCCTGCGACGGGGTGTGGGACTGTGTTGCGGGCACTTTGAGGGGCGCTGGACGTGCATCGCTTAGGCGACGCAGTGCAGCCGGCGAGGCGGCATCTCGTATGGCAGCTGCAGTGCTGGTATCATCACTTCTGGTTGCCTTCCAGCGCTGGAAGAGCGAGAGTGAGGCTTTGCCATCCGGTTCCGAATCGGGTGACTCTTCGCGCAGCTTAAAACGACCCAAGGCAGCCAGCGCGGGACTGGCACTGGCAATGGGGCTGGGGCTGGGGCTAGGATTGGCACGTGCCGTCAGCTTAAACTTATCGGGCACCAACGGGCATTTTGGCTTTGCGCCGCCCGCCACATGCATCTTGACAAAGGACAGGCCATATTGTACATGCTTGTTGAATGGCTGCGTGCACACAATCTTCACCAGCTTCCATTTATCTGGCAGCGCGGCGGCACACAGAGCATCGCTGCTGAAGCAGCGCACGCGATTTGTATTGCTGGAATTCTTGCTCTCAATGGGCGTCATGAAGGAGCTGGAGAGCAGCAGCTCCTTAAAATCATCCGGCTGACAGCCCGTCTTGCTAACCAGCACCTCAACAAAGGCGGCGTGCTCGTTGCCAATGTCCAGGCCCGTAATTTGTTGCGGCTCCTCGAACTCGAGAATAACATGCGCAGATTTCTCGCCGATCGCGTTTGTCTTCCATTTTTTGGCGGCATTCTCTTTCAACAGATTGGCAGCCACATGTACCTGCAATTTGATGGGGCAGTTTATCATGTTATTCTTGTTTGATTTATTGATTTAACTTACCGCATCTTCGCTGCTTACTTCACGTACAGATTTAAAAACTCCAATCGGCATTTCGTCAAAACAATTTTGCCCAGACGCCGTTCATTTGTGGCGGACTTTTCTACCATCTATCGATATGTTTCTAAGGATGAGCGATAGTTGCATGTATAAACGAAAGTGTTTTGTTGTTTCTATTCTTACGCTTATCTATTATTGTTGATTATTACTTGTAATTTATTTCTATTTTATATATGTGTTAAATAACTATTCTTTAATTTTAAGATATGTTTATACTGATATTTGCTTCATTTTTACGCTCGTCAATTAATCGATATTTTGCTTTAGTATTTTTTCGATTATTGTATGTGGTCACACTGTGCTGCCCGCTTTGACTTGGACCAAAAGTTGGTGCACAAAAATGTGTTTAACTTGACAGTTCTCATTTGACAAAAGTAAAACAGCCGAAGGAAGTCTTCAAGATGGGTCCACTTTTAAATGAAATACAACGTATTCTCAACGAAATGCGCTGCGACAGACCAACCACGCGCAACAAAGCCATTGAACAATTGGACCAAAAGCTCAACAGCTCAAGGGAGGCCCTTAACGGAGTTCTTAGCAAACAGCAAGATTTAAGCTGGCAATTTGTCTTTAACGTTACGAAGGAGGCCATTTTTAAAGTATAACTGCCATCAAATATGAACATGCAAATTATTTTTGATGTGTTTATTAATGAATTAATTAATTGCAGCATGCAGGCAATATGCAAGAAGCGAATGAGAAGGCATATAAAACGCTTTCGGATAAATGTTATTTATATGGCAATGCCATAGATAAACTGATCGAATACAACTTGGACAGTAAGTTAGATACGACTCGACTCGTAAGTCAATAGTAAATCTCAACTGTTTGTTGCTTACACTTGCAGTGGGCAGATGCGGCAATGGCCATTTTCTGACCAAATCCTCCATATTCAATGCCTTCGAGGAGGGCATCAAGCAGCGCGTTGTCGTACGTCATTTTGGCAATAATTTGATCAATTTCCTAGACAGAGGCATCTTTCTATCGAACACCTATACAACACAATTGAAAGTTAGCGAATATAGTCGTAAGTTGTAGCAGCTTAGATACAATTCAATTGTTCACATTCCACATTCATTTCTAAGGTATACTCTCCTATCTGTTTGAACTGAATTTAAACAATGATAATCTGCTGCTTTCGAAGATCTTGAAGTGCATAACCAAAACCTTGCAGCTGGCACAGAAACGTGTCCAGCTGCATGGCGATCTCGTTGACTGTTTGCCCACGTTGAGCAATTTCGTGCAAACGGCAAACAATGCAGAAAGAAAACAAGAAATTGTGCGTCTCTATAAGATATTTGTGATCGAGGTGAGTATATAATATATATATATATATATGTCTATTCTAACTAACTAAACGCATCTATTCCTTAGCTGTCGGTCAACTATCATCATAATATATGCATCCATATGCAGGAGATACTGCCCAAGCTGTGCGACTTTCACAACGACGACATCTTTCGCGACGATACCAAAAATACATTCTATGATTGCATTATATTATCACTTCAAGCACTCTATCCCAAATTGAGTAGCCATGATTTTGGCACATTTTGTGTGCCCATTGACAAGGATTGGCCGCAAACAATGTTGAAAATGCGCACAATTATTAATATGGAAATCAGAAGGAATTTCATTGCCAGAAGCAAAGGAGCATCTGTGCTGAATACGGACAAGTTCCCGGAAAAGTTCATGAAAATGGCAGCAACTGTTGTTTACATTGTAAAGAGAATTTGCAAATATTTCAGTCATATATATCTATATATATATCAAACTTTTTTGCAGGTTCTATGGCACGTGGAACCGGACGGTGCTGCAAGTGAGCAACAAGAGACACCTAGCAAACGTCCACGACACGAAAAGTTGGAAGAAGTGATCGATCTAATTGATAAACGGGAAACGAGCTTCCATGTCGTATGGTAAACATTTTGCTTTATCTTCTATATCTACTATATATTTATAGTTTGCTTTTTACTTGTTCAGGTTTGGCATCTTTGCTGAGCTGCTGCAGTTTAATGCAGTTCTGAATGCAGCCAATTATCAGCGCGCATTGTTGATCACGCTCGATATCCTGCGCATGTATGGCAATGGCAAGAATTTGCACAATGTGCGCCTCTGCATAACGAGCCTGCTGCGCAAGGAGATTGAGCTGTTGGCCTCCGAATCGGTTCCCATTAACTATATGGCCGATAAATGGACCAAAATTGCCACACATTTGATATCAGAGACACGGCCCGCTGCCGATGAAATTGTTGAGAAACAAATCATCTTGCAGTCGCTCATCCGGCACAACAAACTAAACCAGACACTCTGCAGCTCCCTGCTGCAGAGCATCACAACGAATGAGACGCTGCGGCGCAATGAGTGCATCGAAACCATACGCTGCATCTTCATAAATGCTGAACAATGTGGCCTGGATAAAGCCTCTGGCAATCTGGAGCCCATTATCAAGTGGGCCTATGCCACCGAGAAGAGCAACGCAACACAAATGATTCACAACATTGCGGCGATTGAGCCCAAGCTGCTGGCCGACACCTTTGCCATTGGCATCATTAATTTTCTCGATGAACAGCAATTGCAACAGCTGGCGGACAGCCATCCAGCTGACAGCGCAACTACCACAGCCAATGATCACTTGCAGCTGCTCTTGTACAAATATAATAAGCAATTGATCTGTTTGGATGAGAAATTTCAAGCGCCGCTGCTGCAATCGAGCGGCCTACAGAATCAAATCACATCGGACGCCAAGAACTGTCTGTTTCAGCAAAACTATGAGCTGCTGATGCGCCTGCTCAACATAACGACAACCAGCGAGCACTCCATCACATCGATATTGAGAGACTTGAGCTGTTTGTATAAGTTGGCCTGCACCATGGAACGATTGCTGCACTACAAGGTCTTCGATGCTGAAACTTTGGACAACTGTCCGCTTATCAAGCGCATCGGCTTGTTTCTCAGTCACATTGAGGTGGGCTTACAAACTGAAATCCATTTACTTCAATTTATGTTTGGTTTCTCGTATTGCTTGCAGTTCCAGTACAAGGCGCTCCAGCCGGAGCTGCGTACCATAGAAGTTAGCGACTTGCGCGACATTCTGAAGCAACAGAACCTCATTCTGGATGTATTCAATTCAAATGACGTCTTGATGGAGTACATGGAGAAGCAGCCAATTGAGATGCTGCTCGAATTCACAGGCGTGCTCCTTCATCAAATATGTAAGTCGAAAAGAAGAAAAAAAGAAAGATATAGAAGATGTAGAAGATATAGAAGATATAGAAGATATAGATGATAAAGAAGATACAGAAGATATAGAATATATAGCTGATGTAGAAGATATAGGAGATATAGGTGATAAGAAGATATAGAATATAGAAGACGAAAGATGATAGGTTGGAAGATTGGAAGACTAAAAGATGGAAGAGGAAAGATGGAAAATGGAAGATGAAAGACAGAAGATGTGGAAAATGGAAGATGAAAGAGGAATGATAAAAGATGGAAAATGGAAGATGAACGATGAAAGATGAAAGATGAAATATGGAAGATGAAAGATGAATGATAAAAGATGGAAGATGTGGAAAATAGAAGATGAAAGATGAAAGATGGGAGGTTGGAAGATTGGAATACTAAAAGATGAAAGACAAAAGATGCAAAATGGAAAATAAAATATGAAAGATGGCAGATGAAAGATGAAGATAGAAGGAAAAAAATATAGAAGATAAAGAAAATAATATGGACAATAGAAGATAGAAGACAAGATAGAAAATAGAAGATAGAAGGTAGAAGATAGAGTATAGAAGATAGAAGATAGGCAATAGAAGAAAGTAGATAGAAAATAGAGTATAGAAGGTTGAAGATATAAAAAGTTTTAAAGACTACTTACTAGATCTGCTCTTAACATTTCTTCTTTTCTTTTTTTAAGAATTATTGATTCATACATAACAGAAATCATATAATTCTCAATTCAATTGATATCTATATAAACTCATTCACTGCATATGCTTTCAGGCGCAGCCAAGAATTCAGTGGACAGCGCAGATCAGACTGCTTTGTACGTCAGCTGCCTGCATATACTGAGCTGCCTGTGTGCAAACAGTTCCTATAGCTTGGAAGCATTTCGTCATATTGCCAAGAATATGAAGCTACGCTCCACGCCACTGGATATACTGCAGGTTGTTAAGGTAACTCGTGAACTTGTTGTATTATATGAACTTGGCTAATGAACTTGAATTTCTTACGAACTCCTAGATGTTGTGCAAATGCAAAAGCTTGACGGACGAATGCATTTCTTGGCTAGTCGACAGACTGAAGGAAATCTTCCTGTCTCACTTTACCAATGTTGAGTTCATAAGCGAGATCATTGATGAAATACCCAGTGAGTGTTGGACAAGAGAACAAGCCAAGGCAAGCCAAGCCAAGCCAATTGTCTTAAATTTTCTCACTTTCAGCCATCGTGTACTTTGCTTCCAAAAATCGGAATGAACTGGATGATATGCTGTCGGCGATAATGTCACTGATGAAAATAGCATTGAGGAAGGCCTATCCGACATCGTTGTCAGTGAAAATTATACGGGCTGTCGGGCTGATAGCGCAACGCTGTCCGAACATTTACAATATTGGCAATTTTCCTATTATTTGCTTCTCGGCGGCCAAGTTTCTAACAATGCCAACGGTTGAAGTACGCCTGGCCGCCATTTCGACGCTCACACAACTGCTGAATACCATGTGTTGTGTATCGATTAAGGATGGCAACACAGTCCAGAAATATGCCAGCCATTTGGAATTTTGCGAGAAGCTCTACGCAAGCATTGAGTGGAAGAAGCTCACGGTGAGTGTACTAATTCGATCTGGCTATTAAATTGCTCACTAATAATTTGTTGTTCACCTCGTCTTTGGCAGTTCATCAGCGACGATCTGGTGCAGAATAATCACGCGGTGGCAATTCAAGCGCTGATCGCTTTCTTTGCCTTTAGCACATATCACCAGAATGTTGCCTTGCTGGATCTATTGCCCTATTGTGCACAACATAAGTTGACTGAATGTAGGAATTAGTTAATGATATTAATGCTCATATGACTATATATTTATGTATAAAATATGTTTTCCAGTTGATTTCTATGCTTTGCACAGCCTTGTGCCTTGTCACAATCAGAGAATGCGTCAGCTATTGTCACCCTATACGGATACGCTAGTACACAAATGGATTTCTAAGCGCTGGGCCGTATCCAAGTAAGCTGATCTAACAATTAGCCCAGGCTTATAGTTAACTATATAAATTGACATCCATTGCAGATTTCCATATTTCATTTGCTACGACACCAAAGATAAGTTTATTAAGAAACATTCCCATATCATTATGGCATGTTTGTTTATCTACGGCAATCCTGATGAAATCAAACGCTATAAGAAATTGATAAAGTTTCAGGTAATGCGGACATTCTCCCATATGAAACTGGCAATATCTTTCTATTTATCTAACATTCTGTATTCAAACTATTTAAGCTTGCGATGCCCATACTGAGAGCCTTTTTGGCAGTCGCTTTAAGCGATTCAGTTGAATCGCAGAGCGATGAGTTTCGTCAACACTACGAGAATCTAAACAAGAATCTGGAGCATTTCCAATTGACGCCAATGAATGAGAATCTCAATTCACTCACACTGTATAGCACGATCAACATGATGTTGGATAAGGATGAATTGACTAGACTCTTTGGTGGCACAGTCTCAAGCATTTGCCAGCCACAGTGGTACAATCTAACTGCCGACTCGCTCTTCAAAGCAATGTCCAAATTTATGGTATACTACAATAATATGATATATATGACAATAACATGATTTAATCTCTCTCTCTCTTTCTCTCTCTCTCTATATGTATATACATATACTTTGTAGAGTGGTCCGTCCTGGTCCACAGATTTGCGTGTACAGGTGATTTCGACGGTGATGTTTGAGGATCCGCTCATGATGATCGAATTGTTGGGCAGATTGAAAAGCGATTGCCATCTGGCTGTGCTGCCCAGTCATGTGTTGCACTGCTTCTTTCTGTACTGCAGCATTGCTGATGCCATGCTGGATTCGGTCAAGAAATTGGAAGTCTTGGGCAATTCGAATATCAGATATCTGAATGTGCATAGTGCCTACTTTATGCGGGACATTTGGTTCTTTGTCTGCCGCTTCCTGTTGCGCAGTGAGTGAGCTCTTTGCACATTTTGTTATCAGCTCAGTTTTTACCTTCCCTGCAGGCAAGTGTGGACAACTGCATCGAGCGGCTCTTGAATTTGTGGGCTTGATGCTGGCAAAGGGCAGTTTCCTGACGCAAGAATCAAACATGCACATGGATGAGCTGGCCAAGCTATTGATTGCCTGTGTCAAGCATGTCGAGACAAGGGAGTTGAAGATTATGACAACTCAGAAGATCATTGCCTACATCAATATGTACAAGACGAAGCTGCATGTACAAACGCTGCTCGATGAGACCGACGACGAGTGTGAATATTTGCAAGCATTGCGGGATGCGTTTGAGCCAACTTTGCCAAGGGTCAATAAGCAGACCGTCGAGGACTATATACGCGCCTTTCTCACACCGAATCGCTTGGAACGTTTGAACGATCTGCGCGAATACGTAAGCTGTTGACAGTTCTATCTATCTATATATAGTAAAATATATATATATATATATTGGCAGATTGCCGAGCACAAGGCGGAGCTACAGAATCATGAGCAACTGCTATTCGAGCTCGTCAGTCATCTCATACGCATAGTGCGCGAATCGCCAAAGCAGGATCACAATCTGGATGCTATCAAATGTCTAGCCGAGATTGGACCCATTAAAATGAAACATATTTCATATTACTTTCAAACTGATTTCGAGTCCATACAGCAGGTAACGAAGTAAACAATATTTGAGACTCTAAAGAGTCTGGATAGGAAGACAATTGGGAGAGTTAAAGCCAAGGTTTAATGTTTAAATATTCCAACAGAATACTATAGTTAATATGTTATCTTTAAACTTACCTCTGACTGATACTCAAGCATACATAAAGACAGTCTATAAGTTATATTTACATATGTTAACAAAGAGTTTGATTTGCTAAGCTAGCTCTAAAAGAAGTAGTTGTCGTTGATGCTGTTATCTCCTCAGAATCACCTCACTGCGCCAGATTCTGGCCAGATGTGGTGTGGCTTGATCTTTGAAGTCTTTTACCTATGTTCAATGTATCAATATCTTTTACTATTATTCTTTGCAGCTGCCAGTGCAACCAATGGAACAATTCCTTAGCGTCATCATGGAGAACCTGGAGCGGCATCTATTCGATTTCGATCCAGAAACACACAGCTCCTTCATCAAAGTGGTTTTGGAAGTGGTTAACTGCAAGACTGCAATCAATCTAATTGGTAAAGATGAAAGATTGTAAACATAGCTGCAATTTGATAACAACTTCTTCGATTCATTGGCAGCTCAATATCCGCATTTGCGCATCTTCTATTTTGGTGAGAATAAGACGAGTTTCCTCAATTCGATCAGCAGCGTTACGTCAATTGATTGGCTCGACATGCTCCAGGGCACGCAGCAGTTCGAATATGAGCACTGGATACGCAATTTTATGTGCTTATTGTACACATCCTGCGATTGGTTTGGCTTCGATGAGTTGGCTTGTTTGTCCTTTGACTTTGCCAGCATCTCACTGCCAGCGTTCGTCAAACTCGCGCTGGGCAATAAGAAGCTGCATTTGGCTAACTTGTGCCAGATGCTCGAATACTTCTTTGAGCGTTCGGCAAGTGAAAGCGGCAAAATTTATCAGGATAAGCGTGTGATCAAGCTTTTCCTCTACATATGCGAATGCGTACGCGTTGCCAATTATTGGTAAGTTCAACTTACATAGTTGTGAAGAGCAGCACATGCTACATGCCACATGCCACATACCACATATCTCTATTTCCGTCTCTCTCTAATGCATGCCTGCAGGCGCATACCCATCAATTTGGGCAATGTGGTCAAGGCGAGCAATCATTGTCAGGCATATTTCTTGAGCATTTTGTATCTGGAGCTCTGGGCCTGTGCCTCAACTACAGAAGGAAATATTCTGGAGGATGAAAACTTTCAAATGTCCGCCAAGAAGGTAAACGCAAAGGAACTTCATTTTGCATAATGAAATCAAATGAAATGAAATTTGAAATCTTTTCAATAGGCATACAAGTCGATTGGTTGTCTGGATGCCATACCTGGTTTTCTGAATCCTTTAAGCTCACGCGTCGATTTCTTAAGCTTAAGTGATAATCTGTCCGATGTTTTGCTGGAAGCGGATAATCTAGATGAGCCCGATAGCGAGGTGTGCATGGATACATTGAGGGACAATGGCATGATAGCGTATGCCAATCTCTATAAAAAAGTTAGCAAGGACATGAAAGTGGACTTCAATGCACTGTGGCGCTTGTGCTGCTGGGATGACCAAAGCGAGTATAAACAAAAGGTGAACTGGAACAACAATCTCGAACAGGAGTTCGAACAACATCACTATACCGCACTGAAGAGCATTTTCAAGCGGGAACAGGAGAACACTACGACGGCTATCAGCAACGCCTATCAGTGTGTCCAGGAGATAATGCGTGTCGTTAGCGTCGAGTGTCTGCAGACGGTCTACAAATACATGACCTGGCTGTGCTCACTCAAACAGACCGAGGACTTTTCTATGGTGTGTGCTTGTCCGCAAAGTGTCTGTCAATATCTCATATATTTAACTATCTAACTTTGTATCACTTACAGATCCAATTTTGCCAGCAATTGACGCCCGCGCAGATTACTGCAATATTTGAGAAATGGCAAACGGAGCTGAATCTGACCTATGGCAGCTTTAGCTGCAAGGAGCATGTACTCTCCCATCAGATAACGCTATTCAAAACAGCTGGCACACGGGCCAATCGTCGCATACAACAGTATTACGAGCAGAGTCCCGTGGACACCTACTTGCTGAAGTGCATCGGCGAATGCAAAGCAGCTGGCAAATTGAATTTGGCCACGAAATATATATCCACGCTGCGCAGCATGCCCGACATCAAGGCGCCCACAAAGGCGAGTTTTGCAAATGCTAATCTAATCTCGAATCACTCACTCACTTGACAGACTCTTCTTTGCAGATGTCCGTGCTGCTGGAGGATGCGGGTGTATGTATGATGCGAGCGAATCATCAGATAGCCAAAGCCATATTGCAGCACGTGAATAAGAATAAAGAATTTCAGTTTTGTCTGCAGCGCGTGCCGGCGCTGCGAATGCAAGGTGAATTCCTGCTGAATTCCAATGCCGAGACGCTGACGTATGCATTGGAGCATAAATTCAATCAATCGCTCAAGCTGCTCGATCACTTCAAAGCGCATCAGCCGGTGCTTAAGAAGAAATATCCCGATATATTCGCATGGGATACATTCGGAAAGTTCGAGAATGACAATCGTAAGGCTGCCCACGACACTATCGCCAAGTTTGCGGATCGGGAGTATCAGCGACTGCACGACTATCGCCAGTCGCAGGAGTATCAGACGCTCGTCGACATCATCAAACAGAACCGCCAATTGGCCGGAACAGTTGTTAGCGGTGAGCAGCCCGATCGCGATCGTCAAATTGGCGCGATCAACTTGAATCGATTTGCCAAGCTGGACGAACAGGAGCTGAAGCGCATCGATGATAATCTGACGGAGCATTTGTGCACGGCCATCAACCACTATATCCTGTATTGTCAGCTGGATAGTGGGTTCTCTAGCGCTGCCATTTATCGGATCATTGCATTGTGGTTCACCAATGACCAAAACCAAGTGATGCTGGACACGATCAGAGAGTCGATCAAAGATGTGCCCAGCTACAAGTTCATTTGTGCCGTCAGCCAGCTGGCCGGACGTCTCAATTCGAAGAACGAGAAATTCCATCAGATTTTAGTCGATTTGCTGGTGCGCTGCGGCACAGATCATCCCCAGCAGACATTCTACAAGCTCTATCCATTGGTCTATGCCCACATGGATGGCAATCACAGCAACACACAGCGTGCAGACATTGCCAAGAAGATAATTAAGCTGTGCGGCGATGCCAATCCAACGGCGTTTCAAGCTAGTCAACAATTCGAAATTATGTTTCCAAGTAATACTTCCTATACATACAGCAACTTATAGCTGTGATCATTAATCTCTGTTCCAATTCTGTTGCAGCTTTGATCAACTTTGCCAATACGTATTTATCGCTGGGTCCGAATAATCGTCCCAATCCCAAGGTGGTGGCCGAGAAGCTGAAAAGGCTGAGCGCACTCCAAATTGATCTCATTCAGTGCCCCACATTGGAGCTGGCCGTGCAGCCCAATCGGCAATATGAAATAACTAGTAAGCGACGATGAATATATGTATAACATGATAATTCATAAATTGTTCACTTGCAGGCATAGTGAAATTTTCGGATGAGTTTTCCTTCTGTGGCGGCCTGAATGCTCCCATTAAGGTGAAGTGCCTCTGCTCGGATGGTGTGACGCGTTATCAGCTGATCAAGGGCAGGGATGATCTGCGTCAGGATGCGGTCATGCAGCAGGTGTTTGGCGTTGTCAATGATCTATTGAAAAGCGATTCACAGTTCACTGATCGCAAGCTGAAGTTGCGCACCTACAAAGTGACGCCGCTGTCTGCCCGCAGCGGCATCATTGAGTGGTGCAACAATACGATACCAGTGGGCTCCTATCTGGTTGGCGATGGCACTGGCGGTGCACACATGAAGTATCGACCCGGCGATTGGAATAATCGCAAATGTCGCGACCTGACAGCGGTATACATATATTTATATATCTATCTATCTATCACAATGCTTACCCGTTTATATTTCTGGCTTTGTTTGCTTTTCACCTTGTAGGCGGGCTTGAAGAAATCGCCAGCGGAGCGTCGTAAAATCTATCAAACAATTTGTGAGCATGTGAAGCCAGTTTTTCATTATTTCCTACTGGAGAAGTTTCCCATACCGGGCGAATGGTTCGAACGCCGTTTGGCTTACACGAACAGCGTGGCCACCACCTCAATGGTGGGCTATGTCCTGGGCCTGGGCGATCGTCATACACACAACATTTTGATTGATGAACGTACAGCCGAAGTGGTGCACATTGATTTCGGTGCGAATTTGCATGTTAAAGCTTTAACATGTTTATATAAATTATATATATTTTTTTTATCATTTGCACAGGCATTGCATTTGAGCAGGGCAAGATTCAGTTAACGCCCGAAACGGTGCCTTTCCGTTTGACACGAGATTTCGTTGCACCGATGGGCTTTTGTGGTACAAGTGGTGTTTTCACCAAGTCCTGTGAGGCAACTATGCACATTTTGAGGCGTTACAAACCTGTATTAACCACCATATTGGAGGTGCTGCTTTATGATCCGCTCTTCATCTGGGGCGTTCTATCCAAAGAAGATCAACAGGAGCAGTCGAGTAAGAATGCATAATATATACAGCTCAAAAATAGTTTTCATTTCAATATAAATATTTAATTGATAGATGAGGAGTCAAAGAACTTACTGGCACAGCGTGCCCTTTTACTGGTAAAGTACAAACTGGAAGGTCGGGAGCCGGGCATGTTGGAGAACTCGGATGTGGAGACGCAAGTGCAACGTTTGATTAACGAGGCAATGCTGCCAAGTAATTTGGCTATGCTTTATCAAGGCTGGGACCCATATCTGTGATACTACACTTATACTGTTACATTTGCATAACATCACATATACAAAATATTTACATTAAAAAACAAAGAAAAAAATAAAAAAAATTCTGTTATTTGATTTAGTTGTTGTTTGAATTGTGGCGGGACATGAAATGTGTAAATTCGATATGAAATGACTAATCGATAGTCGATTTGCTATCGTTCGTTGCGAAAGTTGCCAGACTGCTGCCCTGTATATATAATTGTATCGCAACGATTAGATGGCAACGCTGGCAAACCAAGCACAAATAAATAACATTAACACTGGAAGTGAAAGTAGAATTAGGCAGCTCCCCATGCAGTGCAACAGCAATAACAACACTCGCCAAGTTTAACCAAACATGAACACAGACACCAGACCACGGCAATACTACCCGAACGATGGACGACAGGCGACAGGGGACGAGGATGCCACAAGCGTATCAAACGAATTGCCAGATGATTGGATCCGTCTATCGCAGTGGGTGCATTGCTTTTGTGTCGTCACGTTCGATCTGAACCTGGGCCAGGCACTCGAGTACGTTTATCCCGCCGAGTGTATGCCCAGCGATCAGGAGGTTAGCAACATTTGCTACATGGCCTTCCCAGACTCCAACTCTGGCTGCATGGGCGACACCAAGTTCCATATGCGTCTGCGAGCGTTCCAAAATACCAAACACCAAACGCCCGCCAATATGCAAAATTACAATTTAGACTGTGCGCCGGCCATGCGCTCCGATAGCAGCCACTACTGGGGCTTCGTCTACTTTCGCCAGAAGCGTGATCCCAATTTGCCGCGCGGCTATTTCCAAAAGAGTCTGATCATAATAACACGACTGCCATTCTTCAATCTCTACTACGATGTGCTCGCCCAGCTGGCGCCCAAGTACTTCGAAGAGGGCAACGAGCTGCTGCATCGCGCCTGCACCCAAATCAACAGACAGTGGCCAGCCTTGATGGTGGGACAGACGCTTAAACTGCCGCTGCTCGAGTATAACTATCAGATCTGCATACCCAAGGCTAGCAGCAGCAGCAGTCGTAAATTGGCTGCGGCGGCTGCAGCAGCAGCAACAACATTGACGCCGCAGCCATCAAACAATGAGCAGCCCGAGCAGATGCCCACATCCGTCAAGGTGCTGGCGTCTGTCAACGAACTGGAGCTGTTCCACAGCCTCAGCTATGTCATCGATCATTTGTATACGCTCTGGGAGCTGGTCATCACATCGGAGCCAATTGTTGTGGTGGGCACCTCGCCAGCCGACTGCTCGCACATGGTGCAGGCTCTGGTTGCGTTGATAGCACCGCTGGAATACTGTGCCGAGGCACGTCCCTACTTCACCATACACGACAGCGAATTCAAGGAGTTCACCCACGAGTGCAGCAGCCGGCCCATACCAGCTGTCATGCTGGGCGTCACCAATCCGTTCTTTGTCAAGCTGCTCAAGGATTGGCCGCATATGCTGCGACTGGTTGACAATCAGGTCAGTTGCAACACAGCAAATACAAATTGCAATCAACTAACTCTAACTCTCTCTCTCTCTCTCTCTCTATGTTTTGCCAGCAGAAGAACATGCAACAGGAGCTGCACAAGAACACACGCAATGCCAGCAATTCGAGTGCCAAACTGGCCCAGCCAAGCGCTCACAATCACAACATACTGAACGGCAGCCTGACTGCAGCTGGGGATAGCTCAGCGGCTGGACTGCACACCAAGTACAGGCCGTATTTGAAGAAGGACAAGACGCTGATCAAGAAGGTGCTGCTGGGCATCAAGACCAAACGGCCGGAGCATGTGCAGACGGCGCTGATCCGGCGCCATCTGTTGGAGTTGACGCAGAGCTTTATGATACCGCTCGAGCGCTATATGGCCTCGCTGATGCCGCTGCAGAAGGACATCAGTCCATTCAAGTCGGCGCCCAATGCCAGCTCCTTTAAGCTGGACGATTTTCTGGCCACGCTGGAGACAGCCGGACCGCAGTTAACCTCCACGCTCAAGGGCGACTGGAAGGGTCTCTACAGACGCTTCATTCGTTCGCCCAATTTTCGTGGCTGGTACGAGTCGCGGCATCGTGAGCTGCAGCTAACACTGCAAGATCTGCAGCTGCAGGCGCTATCCGAGGCGAATCTGGAGCACTGGGCGCACGACAAGCAGGAGGTGGAAATAATTGATATGATACTCAAGTTAAAACAGAAACTGAATCTCTACAGCGATAAGGCGCAGCTCGAGGGCAACACAAGTGCCACACAGCGGCAGATAAGGGCGCAGATAGAATGCATGAAGGAATTGCTGCCATCCGATCTGAAGAATGTTGTGAATCTTTGATCGTTTGTGCAGGGCATTAGCTAAGTTCCCCCCCCAATCACCCAACCAAGCAACCCAAAAGTCCTTCTACTCCCTTACCTTATATATTTTCTATGTATGTTTACGTTTATGTTTATACAATGGCTACAAACTGTTAAAAGATATCCAAAAAGACAACAGATCGGGAGAGAGATATATGTATATGGATATCTAGATATATATAATATGTGTGCGTTGTTTGTTCCTTTCCTTGCAAGTCCGTTTTAGTGTCTAAGTAAATAGAATTTGTGTACAAATTAATCATATCCACTAATGTTTTCCAAAAAGAAGAAACTTTCAAATTGTATATATATACACAAACAAATATATAGTAATTGCCGTTAGCAATGATATGCAACGATTTAGTCACATTATCTCATGTTCGCAAATTATTCCTATTAATGTAAAATAAATAATTGATATTAATGTCCAATATACATACATATACATATATACATACATATATAGCTGTTTGTGAAGTATTATTAAATATGAGTTTTAACATTCCAGTTTTGAAATTCCCTCAACAACTTTCATTCGAAAGCAAAATATTCGCATTTCGTTCAATTTCAGACAATCTAATTAGAATTGCTGCTGTAGTATACATTTCTTATTGGTATCAAAGTGCAGACGCTGTCGGTAAAGCGGCAGCGGCAACTGTCTAATTGGCATCCAACTGCTACTAGCTCGAAATTGGCTAAAAATAAAGCGAAAAGTAGCTAAAAGCTGCAAAAGGCAGCAGTAAATCTGTCTGCCATGTTGAATTCTAATCTGAATATGTTATGCTATCTCTAACAGCCAGCAGATAGCTAACGGAAATGTGCTTTTAAAGTGATAGTCTAATCGGAATGCATTATCTATTGGCATCTAACTTCAAACAGCTCGACACACTGCGCTTTACGTAAAGTGGAATCTGTTCCAGAAGATAGAGGTAAAGGCCAGTGTTGCCAACTTTTTATAGTTTCAGCACGCCAAATCTGACGGAAAACGAAACCAGAAAAAGCTGAAAGCAATGTTTTTTTATTATGCTTTCAACTTTCAATTTGTAATAGGAACCGCATCGAAATTCAGTTCCCTTTTCCTAAAATTCGGTTATGATGAATATTGAATGAATATTCCTGTCAAAAAAGCTGAAAAAATACTTTTTCGTATTTCTAAAAAGCTAGAATTCGCGCTTCCCGCTATCCCCAAATTGTTCCCGCAATCAGCCAGATCTGACGGGAAAAAAGCTTAGCTGGCAAAAGAAATCTAAATATTTGCCTTATTAGAATCTAACTAGCGGATTTTCATATCAAAAGAAAGCTAAAGTAAATCAAATTCTAATATGCATTTATAATCTGTGTTAATTTGCCCTATTGGAATTTAACTTCTAACAATTCGAAATTTCTATGTAAAGCGGGAAGACAACAGCTAAATCAAATTTGTTTTCAATCTTTGTAATGTGAAACTCTAATCGAAATACTATTTGGAACAGCTGCTACCAATTTGAAATCAACTTAAACAGATCAAATGAAAGCTAAAGTAAATATAATTGCAATGTGAAACTCCAGTTTGAATACTTATTGGAATCTAACTGCTAAAAAAGCAAAACAGATCAGAAGACAGGCCAGAGCAGAGAAAAAAGTCCAATCTGATTAGCAAACTTATTGGAATCAAATTGCTATCAGACCTATTGGAATCAAATTGCTATCAGTTTTCACGCTGAGTAAAGCAGAAATACAGCTAAATCAAATGTTTGACTTATTTGAATCTAGTTAACTTACAAATGAATTATTCTCTTTACGTAAAACAAAGCAGATCAGAAAACAGTTAAAGTAAACAAAATTATATTCAATATACATTTCTAATCAGAATCAGTGGCTTATTGGAATCAAGTTTCTTCCACACCAGCCAACCAGCAGACAGCTGAGGCCCACGTGCCCAACTAGATAGTCAAATCTAATCAGAAGAACAATCAACAAAATGAAAAATAAATAAATTAAAGCAATTGATTTCATGGACTTGTTTATAAGAGCGCCAACTATTTATTATGAATATGAAATGAACAAACAAACAAAAAAAATGCTGATATAAAAGACTTAAACGCTAGACATAAAGAATTTGTACGTGCTGCAAAGGAGAACAAGATGAATGATTGTTGGAAATGTGAATACATTCGATATATAGTATATATATAGAGATAGATATGGTTAGATAAGAAAGACAATGTCGTCGGCGAGCATTATCTGGTTGTCCTCGGTCATCCGATGCATGGCTGCATCCACTTCGGCAGCGCTGAAGGGTTCCGCATTGTTCTCATTGATCGCAGTCGTGATGCGTTGCAGTGTGAGACTCTGTTCGCGTGCCTCGCGGAACAGACGCTGCAGGCCGTTCTTGAAGATGCCCAGCCGTGCATCGCTGATGCTGGCCGGCGTTGCGGGCGTGGCAGTTGTGGGCTCGGAGCTGCTCTGGCTGGCCGAGTTTGTGTCAGCGCCAGCAGCTTCGCTGTGCTGACGTGCCGGCAAGGAGCGACGTGTTTCGCGACGCGTCAGATCACCAGCATCTGGCTGTGGCGGTTCAATCTCCTCGTCGCTGTCAGCATTTGGATCGGCTTCGATGCGTGTGCGTTTGGTGCGACGCGAGGGCGAACGCGCTGTCTGTGCCGCAGCCTCTTGGTCCTCCTCGTCCTCGTCCGAGGAGCCGTTGCCATTGCGACGTCGTTTGCTGCCGCGCTCCTTCTCCAGCACCTTCTTGAAATAGGCATACTGCACCAGCTCAATGGCCGCATGAGCATCATCGATTGTCACCGTCTTGGACATGCGAGCGCGCGCATGCGCCGTAGACAAACGAATCATTGTTTCCAGCGTACGCGCCGTAATCGGCTGCGTGCGTGCCACATCCGATTCGACAGCCTCCTGGGAGCGCAGACGTGAGTACTCATTGGCAATCGCCTCGCATGCCTGCTCCGTCAGCTTCGGCTTCATGCACTTGGCAATGTGAATGTATTTGCGCATAAATTCCACGGACAAGATCTTCTCGTGACGCTTCCGTGATTTGCCATGCAACAGTGCATCATATTTCTCATACAGCTCCGTGTCCTTCTTCTGCAAGGTACGAATATGTGAATTGGCATTCGAATTGGCAACAATGTGGATGCTGTTACTCTTACCTGCTCTGTATTGGAGACAAAGGCCAGCGAATCAGCATAGGAGCTGCCCATGGTCAGGGGTTCGCCGTCGGCCTCCTTGGGATTGCGATAGCGATGCATGCGCACCACATGATCGGAAATCATTTGATCCACATCGCTATCAATGACATCCAGCATGACGAACAGCAAATCGAAACGCGACAGCAACGAATCCTGCAATCCAATGTTCTCCATGGGCGTCTTATATTGATCGTACTGAAAGAGGATTTGCATTGCTTAAATATGACTTCATTTGTTAGCCTCGAGAGGGGCTATACTTACACGTCCATAGACCGGGTTAGCGGCTGCCAGCACCGAGCAGCGCGCATTGAGTGAGGCATGAATGCCGGCCTTTGAGATGGTGACGCGACCCTGTTCCATCACCTCGTGTATGGCTGTGCGATCAATGTCGCTCATCTTGTCAAACTCATCGATGCAGACAACACCACGATCGGCTAGCACCATAGCACCCGCCTCCAAGCGCCGCTCGCCCGTCTCCTGATCCGTGGTCACCGCTGCCGTCAAACCCACGCCGCTCGAGCCACGTCCCGTGGTGGGTATGGCACGCGGTGCCGTATTGAGTACATAGCGCAACAACTGCGACTTGGCCACCGACGGATCACCAATGAGCAGAACATTGATGTCGCCGCGCAATCGGGTGCCATTGGGCAGCACCTTCTCGACGCCGCCGAGCAGCAGGCAGAGGATTGCCTGCTTGACAAAGGTGTGGCCGTGTATGGAGGGCGCCAGACTCTTGCTGAGCAGCTCGAAGATGTCATTGTTCTTGGCCAGCTTCTTGCAGAGCATAATGTCCTCACGGGAGATATCCAGATTGCTCTCCTTGCTCAGCAGCGATATGTTGTTGGCCAGCAGGACGGTGCGAAAGGTGCCCGAGGTATAGCCGCCATGTTTGCCTGGCAGGCAGCGATAGTTGCCAACGATCTGGACCCGATCGCCGGGCTTGCAACGATCAACTAAATCATCATCACAAACGATGTCCACGGAGCGTGGCAGTTGACCAGCTGGCGCCTTCTCCGGCATCTCCTGTATGGTTAACGTCTGATGATCCTTATAGACAGACAGACCGAATTCGGTTTCCAGCAGATTGCCATCATCGTCCTTGGTGGGATAAACGGCGCTCGAGGGCACCGCCTCGAACGAGGTGAGATCTGTATATTTACGCTCGAGCACCTTCCGCGTGACTGGACAGTAGTGAACGCTGCGCACCACCTTTGGATGGATGAGTGAGACCTTGGTCACAATGCCCTCCACGCAAACCAGATTGCCCAAATAGATGGAGGTGAGGGAACGAGGCGTAACATGACGATTGCCGAAGCAGCCCTCGAAGCCAACAAAGAAGTCTTCGTGCTGCTTGGCATAGGTGGGATCGACAGTTGAGACATACTCTTTGAGTGCCCGCCCAAATGCCAGCTGCTCATCGGAGGCATTGTTTAGCAGGCCCAGTGCGCGCTGTTGGTTCTTGCGCTTTAAATCGTTGATGTTCACGACCAGACGTTTGCTCTTCTCAGCAATCATGTCTTTCACATGACCAGCATAGATGCCCTGGTCCTCTTCGTCGTCCAGAAAGTCCACATACTCGCGCTGTATATCTTTGATGTATTGCTCTGCATCGTGTGCCATTTTCAAATAATATTCTAACAATGAATAACAAGATGACGATTCGCAAGCGCAATTGCTGTCGCACGCCGAATGCAATTGTATTTTTGGCGGGAATCACAGACGCAAAGTCAGGGCTGCAAACAGAATATGTATCGATAACAGACATTTGGGCACGATCTTTCGATAGTGCTGCCAGTGTTGCCAGACATCCATAATTAAAACAGCATCAAACCACTTATAGCTGCTACAATTATACTATACAACAGCTGTATGTCTTAATGAATATTAAATTATTTGAATTTGAGCTAGGGTCTTACTATATATTTTGGTTTTAAGACAGCTTTCGAATTAGTGGCAGTTTACAATATCGATATAAGGTCATTTTTTATACGTCAGTGACAGTCATTGACAGTCAGTGACAGTCAGTGGCACATCTCTAGTTGGCGTCACGTTCAGTACAACAAAAACTAAAGTTCTGCTTCAAAAGCTGAAACAAATAAAATATTTCTTCACTTTGATTAGTAGAAATTTAATATATATTGAATACAAAATGTCCAGCGGAGCTGATGTAAGTCCATGCTAACCAATATTATACGTGCCATCATTGGAAACATTCGTTCAATTCAATTTTAGCAAAAAGCTTCAGCTGGCGACAACATCGTGAACGAGCAGCCAATCGAAATAAGCTCAGATTCCAGCATCGGAGATGATAGCGACTGTGAAGGGCCCTCCGATTCGGAGAGTGATGTGAGTGTCTTGAGCTCATTGGTGGACAGCACCGATTCGCACGATGATCAAAAGCTGGCCGATGAATTTTCCGCCATTTTGGGTATACCCAATAAGAAATACAGGCATTATATGGACTTGTGTACCACGGCCTTGTAAGTTCTCAATCGCAGCAGCCATGTTGTTGGCCTCAGCTAATCTTAGCTCTTGCACTTGCAGCAAATTGAATATCTTTGAAAAGATTGAAGTGGCCGTCAATGAGTTTAATGAATTTACAACTGTGCCGCCGCACATTTGGCTGCGTTATCTCAAGACTCTGAAGGTCGTAACCCAGACGCCGGCTGAGTTTGATGTCTTCAAGGAAAAATGCATTGCGGCACTAAGCAGCTTCTATGGTAAGTCAAAGATTTGTGTGTGTATGTATGTGTGTGTGTGTGTGTGCGCACGTGTATTGCGAGGAGGAGCTTTAATAAACAATCTCGCACTTTACTCTTATGTCAATCAGATGACCAACTGGCTGAATTTGTTGTCAAAAGCTTGATAGAAAAGCCGCTTATGGAAAATCTGGCGATGTGGTCCAAGATTCTGGCAGACTATGGCTTGGAACGTACTGATTTCATTGAGGAAGTGCGCAAATTGCTCAGTTTCATCGATGAGAAAGATGACATTGGCTTGATTGAGCAAACAATGACCGCCAATTGTGTGGCCTGGAATGGCGACGAGGATCAATTGAAGGAGATTTCCAATCTAATTGAAGAGCTCAAACAGAAGTTGAAAACCAGTGCAGAGAACTCGTCCTGGCTGCTGGAGAACTATCTGCTGAGGGCCGAAACTCTGTCGCTGAGCACAAATCTGAAAGGCTCCTTGTCCAAATTGATTTACGAGCGTTGCCTCGCCAAATATCCCACTGAAAGTCGCATGTGGCTGGACTACATAGCCTATATGGAGAAGCCAATCGATCCGGAAGGTGAAGTCATTGGCCACACTGCAGTGTGCGATGGCTATTTGAAGTGCAAGCCCATGGACCTGATTAACCGTGTGCTGCAGACGAAGCCATCAATTGCGATCAATCACAAGTATTTGGAATTGATGGAGCAGGACAAACTGAGCAAGGAGCAAGTCGATTTGGAGATTAAGCGACTGCTGCAGCGCCTCGAGCCGCATATGGAATTGAATGTGGAACTGCAGCTGGACTACTTGGCCTATCGCGTGCGCCACACCGAAGTCAACGACGAGAAGCAGGTGCTTATCCAGAGCATAGCCTATAGAAATATAAAAAAAAAATAAATAATACTAAATCTAATGCTCAACAGGTTCAGCAGCTGCGCGATGCCTTTCGTGAGGTGTGGGATCGCTTATCTGAACTGTATGGCGACCTGGCAGACACCTCCTTCGAGGTGATGCAGCTGTGGGCTCAGGTGGAGTACGCCAAGCTGAACAGCCCCGATAATGGAGCTGCCATCTGGTGTGAGATATTTAGTGAGTGGCAAATGTCTATATATATAAATATGGATATAGGAATAACATTATAATTATAATTGTTGTTGTTCCAATAGGCTATCCAGGCTGCAGCGTCAAGGGTCATCTGTGGCTCGCCTATGCCCAAATGGAGATCGAATATAATAAGGGAGAAAAGGTGTCCGTTGTGCTGAGACAGGCCTTGGAGGCGCTCTCTATGACACCGCATATGCATGGCTTGGTGGAATTTTATCGTCGCCACGAGCGCTGCTTTGGCGACTATGAATCGATAGCCGAGTGTCAGAAATACTGTGAGGGCTACATGGACAATGTGGACATCTACAGACACCAATCAACTTGGAAGCAGGGCCATAATAAGCGCACACAAGCATACCAAAAGCCGGAGAAGAGATCGGCCAAGAAACCGTTGCAGGCTGCCAAGAAAATAATGACAGCGCCACCAGCAGAGTCCAAAGAGGCAAAAGAATGCAATTTTCAGTATTCACGTGAGTGTTAGAAATTTACCAAATTTCATCAACATTTAATACTCTATCTCTCTCTCTCTCTCTCTTTTACAGAGAATTTGGAAGCAAATAAGATATTTATAAAAAATCTTTATCCCAATTGTACCAAAGAGGAACTAAACAATGTATTCGCCGGCTTTGGCACCATCAAGGATACGCGCCTGGTCTACAGACCGTAAGTGGCGCCAAGCTGCAGACACTCAAATATGCTGTTAAAATATGTATCAATTCTCTTCTAGGAATAATCAAAAGTTCAAGGGCATTGCCTACATTGAGTACGAAAAGGAGGAGGATGCAAAGAAAGCGGTTATTGGCGGCGATGGCGTCGATATTGGCGGCCAAAACGTAAGAAATCAAGAGATCATCAAGATAAATGGAAAGTGGAGAAGATTACATCAAGTTTGTTGTTCGTTTAGATTGAAGTTGCCATTTCAAATCCACCACCCAAACTGGCCACAGGACCGTCTACATCGTCGGGAGCAGCCGGAGCAGCCGGCACAGCTGATGAGAAAAAGAAACCAGAAAAACGTCGCATTCAAACGTCGCTAATACCCACACGCCTCGTCATAAATGAGGTGAAGCGACGCAAGAAGCTCGAGCTGGATGATGATGGAGATGTTAGCAGTACAAACGATGCGGCCAATGGCAAGCGCGCCAATGGCAATGATAATGGTAACGGCAATGAGACGGCCAACGAACCGGAAGAACAGTCAACAACAACGGCGACTGTGCCAAAGAGCAACGATGACTTTCGCAAGCTCTTTAATATTTAAGCTTAACATAAGCAATTGATGTTTTTAATAGTATGCTATAAGTTAGCTATAAGTCCATTCCTGAAGATACCACAAGCTGAAGCAAAACCACAGAAAACCACAGAAAAAAACATCATCTACGGATCAGCAGCAAGCAGCAAGCAGCGCATGTTGTTCTCAAATACAGATTTGTTGTTATCATTCAAATGGAGAAACCAATTTGTAATTTCAGTAATGCAATTTGGCAACTAGACTTAACTACACATATATGTAATTACAAATATATCTATATATATATTTATATATAGTTGTATATTGATGTTATGTAATGCAACCGGCGACCTTGTGTGAACTAATTGAATAAATTTGATGAGCATAACAAAATCATTGGATTGGTGAAACAAGACTTGCATTTATTTTGTTGATCTAACTATAAAAGTATAAAAGAGGATTACGTTTTGAATTTGACACTCTTGGTAACGGTGGCCTTGATGCCCGATATTTCGCCGCCATATCTTTTGGTTTCCTTGCGCACGCTGCGCACCGCTCCCTTGCGCCGGATGAGCGCCTTGCGATATTTGCCGCGATGCTTGACGCGCGGATTGCGCAGCTCCTTTTTGCGCGCCGGCGTCAGGCCCTTGTTCTTGGCCATTTGATAGGTAATGCCGCGTCGCTCATTCTCTTCCTCAAGCGCCTTCTCCAGCAGCTGCTCCTCCTCATCAATATCAACATTATCATCATCATCAGCATCATCATCATCAGCATCCTCATCAGTATTGTCCTCGTCATTTGGTTGCTTGTCCTTGCTGGTATGTGTTGCCTCTGTGCCATTGTATTTGTTGAGTATTTGCAGCTTGGCCTTGCGCTGTGCTGCATCCAGCACGGTGAATGCATCGCCATCCTGTATACGCTCCAGCAGCGCCTCCAGCTGCGGCCGTATGTACTCC
This sequence comes from Drosophila leonis, assembly GCA_035045365.1. NCBI lineage: Eukaryota > Metazoa > Arthropoda > Insecta > Diptera > Drosophilidae > Drosophila > Drosophila leonis. The sequence goes on from JAWNPC010000934.1 coordinate 596,445, forward strand.
TCGTAGCGTGGCGCTAACTGTTCGCGCAGCTGCTTCAGTTGCACCAGTCGCTTGACCACCGGATGGTATTTGATGCTGCTGCGTTTGGCCTTCAGCAGTAGATAGAACGACACATTTGAGCAGTGGCTAAGCAGGATATTCTGATAGAGCAGTGCGAGCTGCAGGGCCGGCACCATGGGCACCTGATGATTGCGCACAAAGTTAAGAACTGGCGCCGTCAGCTGTTGCACTTCGCTCAGATGTTGCTGAAAGTCTTGGGTGAGGCCAAGGAACTCCGGGGAGTCCTTTTGCAGTAATTGCAGACGCTCACGGTTTGTTAGGCCTTTAAGATCCCTGGTCACCGTAATACTCTTTACGGCGCTGTCTTTATTTTGATCAACGGCCGGCACCGCCATGTCATCGAGCTTGAAATCGGCCTCCGTCAATTGCTTGACCAAACGTAACTGTATCTTTTTGGCCTCTTCCTCCTCGGCCTTGGCCATGTCCTCCTCCTGGGCCGTGTAGCTGCTATAATCGGGATCCACAAAATCTGTGTTATAGTAGGCTTTCTTATTGGTGCCCCAGTCCATGGTATCCGGCAGATCGCCATCGTCATCCTCGGCCCCTTCAATATCGCTATCGCGCATCAGGTTGCCCACAACATCCTCATCCTCATCATTATCGTCGCTTTCGCTGAATGACAAAACATCTAGTTTTTGATTTTTGAGCTTGTCTGCTTTCTTCTTTCGCTCTTTACGCAAATCATTCAATATCTCGCGCTCATCCTCATCGTACTCCTGCTCAGAGTCAGTGGGCTCATAGTCATCCGCCTCGCTGTCCATTTTTTGTAATATCTTTTTTTGAATACTGTGTTTTTGCTACCAACACGTGCCGTAAACAAATGTCCGCCTTAGCGATGAGCAAAAGTAGCACACCTCCATGTTAATTTCAAAATATGGCGATAGTCACCATATTTTAGCTTAGAGGTATCGATAAGTGACGACGATGATAAATAATGACTTTACTTATAAAAGCTAAATTTAAAGAATTTTTGATTTATAAAGTATGCACGTATATTTTTAACCTTAAATGCATATGCATGTATATACATATATATATAATAATTCGCACTAATTGAATTTAATCGTTTAGCTTTGTAACCAGCGTTGCCATCTAGTGAGTAGCAACTGGAATTGATCGTGCTGCCACCCTTGCTGATTTGAAGCTATGACACTTACAGTTATATTTGTATTCCTTGACGTGCGCGCCTTTGATTTGCTGACAAAACTCGTAAAGAATAAGACGATTTCATCATGAATTCTAAACCAGATTATGATGAAGAGTGGAAAGCAATTTTTGCAGCCGACACTCAAAACCATTTGAATTATGCCCCTAAGGAGCAAGACTCAAAAACTATCATCATTCCAAAAGAGGTTTCTAATATGTTGGCGTCTGATATTGTGGTAAGCTATACATACATATATTTGCGGATAAGTTCCGTTAGATTTTGAATGTAAATTTCAACGAGCGACAAGAAATGTTTAACCAGAGGATTTGCAGCATGTGGCATTTGAAACATAACCTCATTTGTTGCTTGAACTCATCAAAAAATGAATACCAAAAAATATATACATTACAGATCCATGAGCATGAGCTTATTAGTGCAGCTCTAATGTCTTGCCAGCTACAAGACGATGGCACTTCGTTTATAAACCCAAATGAGGATGTGAGAATGAATGCAAGCGCTGAAGAGATGGATAACATTGCAAGGAAACTCCGGGACCGTTATCAGGCATCATCCGTAGAAAGTAGCGAGCCGGAAAATCAGGGCTCAGATATTGAACTGCTGTTGCCGCAAGAGACAACAACGAGTTCATACGACTATCTAGATACATGGCTGAGATCCGTGGATAACAATCCCGTGCTGCCGATAGCGATGCCGGATGAGGATGAGCATAAAGGTGCGGAAGAGATGGATCTAAGTTTGCCCCCCAAACTTTGGTCAGTTGACAGCGACGGAGAGGAAGAGCCCGAATCAATGGCAGACTGCACAAATCCATTTCGGATGGATGCAATCGACGACGAGCTACAAGACATGAAAAGCTTCGACGAGCTGAGCGCTGAGCGCCAAATGAATAATTTTATACTACTTATAGAAGCACGTGCGGCAGTGCCAGAATTTGCGCTGGTATGCCATACTTAGATAGGCTAAGATCGTAGTACCAATAACTCATTTTCCTCTTCCCCCTCCAGTCAGATGAAGTCTTCGGCGTGGACCGGCCATATGAAGCCGTTGCCCTAGGCGCTGTACTGCCCCAAGCTCAAATATCGAATATCTTTAACGTGGGCGACAAGCTCACTATATGTGTAACCGAGGTGAGTGCCCCAAAGGGACGGACTAGTTAAATATATATTCTATGTGGAAGCTCTAATACTGCTCCTATACAGGTCTACAGTCCGTTTCAGTTCTGGTTCCATATTGTTGATGGCGAATTCAATATCCATTTGCTGGATGCCCTAGGTGCTCAGTTAACGTAAGGATTGAAGCCATTTGAAGTCTTTGAACTAATATGTCTCTTTCCCCTTCACTATGTTCAGCAAATTTTATGACGCACTGCACTGTGCCACATGGCAGCTGGCCAAATACTTTATAAAGCCCGGCTATATTTGCGCCGTTATCTATCAGTTCACCTGGCGACGTGCATGCATCATCAGCGAGCCGCAGTCGACGGATCAGCGTGTGTCAATCTATCTGCCGGACTATGGCAGTGCTGCGCTGGTGCAGGCCAAAGATTTGTATTTTCTGCATAGTCGTTTCCTCGAGCAGCCAGCGCTCGTGATGCGCGGCACTCTAACCGATGTATTTCCGCTCGATCTGCACTGGCCGGCAACTGCGACAGGCCACTTTCAAAAGCTTGTGCATGGACATGAGCTGAATGCGGTCGTCAAGGACATTGATAACGGCGACCGCATCCTGTACATAAATCTGTTCAGCAGCGACACCACGACCGTTAGCGACCTGTTGATCGAAGCTGGGCAGGCCGGACGCAGTCAGAATTATAGCGCCGAGCTGCGTGCCGCCAATTGCGGTCGTCGTTTGCGTTATATGCGTGAGCGTCTGCCCACGTAAGTTGACTGGCCTAATATACTCCCATAAATCACATACAAATAAACTCTCTCTCTCTGGTTTCTTTGACAGCTTTGAAATGCTGGAGACACAGGTGTTCAAGAGTACCCCGGAGTTTGAGGAACTGTTCGATAATATCATCTATATGCCCATGTTCTATCAGCAGTTCCAGTTGCCGAAAATAGCGAATCCGTTTCATCATGAACTCAAGCAGGCCTTGACCAATTGGCTGCTCAAATTCGAGCCCGAGGAGTTGGCCTGGCGCAAGCTAGCCGAAGAGAAAATTAAACAGGAGCAACAGAAGCGTTTGAAATGATGTGATGAGCTGTCCTATTGACTGTAAAACTAATTTAGATAAGTTCTATATATTATGTATAATCTCTAATAATGCTCAGTTCTCTTTAGCACTTGAGCTCAGAATATTTGGATTTTTGTTTTGTTTTTTGTTTATGATATAAGTTTTTTAACTGACATGTTTTATATATTTGACTATTACATATGACTATGTATGATTCTGTATAACCCATATATATAGATATATATAACCTTATAACCATTTGACAATGGAAACCCAATTAAAAAGCTTGTTAATGGACTTACGTTGGTTTTGATTCGAGTTTTCTTTTCGACTTTTAATTTATATTACACATAAATATGAAATTCTTAACTAATACAACTGAAAGCAAATGGATCGAATTGTATCCATATATATAGAGACCACATATATATATATATACACGTATATATAGTCTATATATATATACATATATATAGGCTATACGCGTATTCCGTATTATTATTTATGTTTGCAAACAATTTTCTGCATTTCATCATCGATTGTTCGTGGATGCGTTTTTCTTTTTCAGGGCGTAGACGTTGTACGGGGCGCGTAGAGAGCGCTTCGACTTGCTCCAGTTGGCGACAACAACAAAAAAATATGCATATATATATACATATTAATATATATTTACCAAAAAACAGTAAATATTTATATATGTATATATATATACATCTATAGATACCCATTGTATCCGCGGAGCCAATAAGGCAACTCGTTGTTTTGCGTAGAGCAGGAACTGCGCGGGTTTGCATGGAAAATGCAGTTTAGCATGCACATCAGATACATATATGTACGTATATATAGATATATTGCTATCTTTAGAAATCCAGAAGTATGCCATACGAAAAAAAAACTCGTTTATGGCCCAACTATCCCATTTGGCAGATATAATCTATGGGGATAAGATCCATCCGGTTCCGATTTGTGTGTGGAATGTCTGAAAGTAAGAAAAATTGCAATCAAATTGTGTTTGCTACAGGGTATTTGTAAGTCGACTAGCACGACTTTTGTTTACAATTAACAGATGATTGGAAATGGAATAATGCAGTTATGCAGAAATGTGAATTAGCATAAGTGACAGAAGCTTCAATTAGAGATGGTATATATGTATGAGAGAAAAAACTCCAATTAGAGATGGAACAAGTGACTGAAGCTGCGATTATAGATGGAATAAGTCTGAGAGCAACTTCCAAGAAGAGATGGAGATAGAAACTTCAATTAGAGATGGAACAAGTGACTGAAGCTGCGATTATAGATGGAATAACTCTGAGAGCAACTTCCAAGAAGAGATGGAGACAGAAACTTCAATTAGAGATGGAACAATTGACTGAAGCTACAAATAAAAATGGAATAACAGAAACTTCCAAGTAGAGATGGAGACAGAGAAGAAAACATAAGTAACTGAAGCTGCGATTAAACATGGCATAACTGAGAGCCACTTCCAAGTAGAGATGGAGACAGAAACTTCAATTAGAGATGGAACAAATGACTGAAGCTGCGATTATAAATGGAATAACAGAAACATCCAAGTAGAGATGGAGACAGAGAAGAAAACATAAGTAACTGAAGCTGCGATTAAACATGGCATAACTGAGAGCCACTTCCAAGTAGAGATGGATGGATGGAATAAATGCATGAGCAAATTGAAGCAATACAGATTGATGATGTGACCAAAAGTATCGGCTGCACTTACTCTAGCAATCCACGGAATTGTTGGAACTTTGCCGATGGTATGATGATATGGGACTTTTTCATTGATTATAGATTTGTTAGTTGTTTTCCTTAGGGGGCGGGCACAGGACCTTCCGAGGATTTGCTATTGATTGAATGTGTGATGTATGACATGCATTGTGGGCACACGTCCTTCATCGTCCAGCTCCATGATCTCCATCAAGTCCTCTTGCATTAACGATGGTCCGCAGATACTTTGGTAATTATCATTGTCGGCCACGGCCAATGCTGAGCTGATATCGCTATTGTTATGATTGTCATTGATATTATCATCATTGGGATTGCTCAAATCAGCGCTAATGGCAATGGTTAGCTGATGCGGCGGCAGCACCGTTGCCATTTGCCTGGGACGCTCGTGCAACACCTTGATCCAGGGCACCATCACTGAGATGCGATGCCAGCGTCGCGCTGCACGCTCCGTTGTCGCCCCATTTTCGCCCAGTGGCGGCTGATAGGCGGCAACAGTTGTTGTTGCATCCACAGATCTATGCGCCTGCCGGCTGGTTGTGGGCCCATCCTCATAGCTATTGTCATTGTCATTGTCATTATCATTGTCGTAGTTGTTGTTGTTGTCGCCGCTCCATGGTAATATATGCACAGATTCTAGCTCCGTTGGCGGCAGCATAGCCGTATGCATCTCCACCTCCGAGTCGATGATGCTGATGTGTGTCTCGTCGACAAGGATGCTGTTGCTGTTGCTGAGGTCATTGCTATTGTTGTTGCTGTTGTTGTTAATGTTCTCATTTGTATTGATGTTGTTGATGTCCATTAGGTGATTGTTGTTGTCAATGTTGTTGCTGTTGTTCGTCTGATTGCAGTTGCTGGCACTGGACGAGAGTGGAATGCGGCTCAATGACTCCTTCAGCTGGTGCTGCTGCTGCTCCTCCTCCTCCTCGTCGTCCTCCTGTAGCTCCAGCAGCTGATGCTGCTCCTGTTGCTCCTGCAGCTCCTGCTCCTGCTGCTGCTGCTGCAACTGCTGCATATACATATGCTGGCGCAACTGCTGCTGATGCTGCTGCTGCAAGTGCAGTTGCTGCGGATCGATCTTCTGCATCTGGCGTCGCCGCTGCTGCAGCAGCTGGCGCTGCTGATGCTGCTGCACAGCCAGCTGCTCCAGATCATCGGTCACCGTATCTGTGGCCGACATGCAGCCGCCCATCACACGCTGCGCCGCAGCCAGCTGGCTGCGCAACATGTTGTTGGTGGACCGCGAATTGCCATATTGCAGACGCTGCTGCAGCATGGCCCGCTTCACCAGATCCGGATGCAATTGGCTTTGACTGGATGAGGGCTGCGCCGGCAGCTGGGCCACCTGATGCCTGGTATCGATCATCAGCGACGTCGTCGGCGAATCGTTCGTGACCAGCCGCCGCTGTTGCCGCAGCGCAATCCGTTCAATATTCGAGCGGGACTGGGCATTGCCATAGCTGATGCGACGTGCGGCACGCTGGCGGCGCTCCTGCGCCTCGCGCTTGGCCTCGTCCGCTGCGCGCATTTTGGCCGTCAGGCGTAGTTCGCTGCGCAAAAAGTAGCCGGCCCCGGTCTCAGCCAGTTCGGCATTGCGCCGCGAGATCTCTTGGCCCAGCTCGCGGGCACGCTCCAGCGCCTCGAGGCGTTCGCGTCGCTGCTGCGCCTGCATTGCCTCCGGCGTCAGCGGCACCAGCGCCGCCTGCCGTCGCTGCTGGGCAGCCGATGTGCTCGGCGCCTCATTGATGTCCTCGATTTCGCGAAACAGCCGCTTCAGGCGCACCTGCCGCATCTTCAGCTCAATGGTGCGATCATTGAACTCCTGGATGCGCTCGTATTCCTCGCGCAGTCGCTGCAGCTGCCCGTTGCGCCGGCTGTTGTTGAACATGCGCCGGAAGTAGGGCGTCCGCTTGATTTGATACGACATCCTTGGGCTAGTCTAATATCTTTCTCTCTTCTATCCTTCTCTGCGCTAACGATTGACCCAATCAATGCCACGTAATGTGATCAACAACGCAAAAATTTCGGTTTACCAAAGTGAATGTTTATGTTATAGATGTATGTGTGGGTGCGCGGTTGCATGTATGTGTATATATGTATGTGATTGGTGTGTATGTGTGTGTGTGTATATATATATATATCGCGACAATTGGAACGAGATATTTTTTTCCGCTTTTTGTTGCACTTGAAAATTTTGTACGCTACCTAAAAAAAAAAAGGATTGTTTGTTGAATATTGCTGTGACGAAAATGATTTTTATATAATGAATTCCTGATGTATATCCAATCTGGAAGTTCCAAACAAAAATCAACGCCTACTGCGCTCAGACTAATGAAACAGTTTCAAATTCTTTTCTTATTTTGTTTACGACTAAATCACATTTTAGCTTATTTTATTTCACATTTAATCGTGCTTAACCTTAAAAAGCTATTACATTTCCATTAAAATTATATCAAGTCTGTATTTTAGGTTATGGTCGAGCATGCAAAATTACACAAAATGGCTGACGATTACAAAGTTACATACATACATAGAATAAAACGATTTGCTTAGCTCTAGTTGGTTTCTAGACAAAATGGCGACGCCTGCGTCGCGTTCACTGCTCTCTCGCGCTATCTCTCTCCCTCCCTCGCATCAGTCGCAGAGCTTGTGAACCGTTTGCTTCAGCTTGTACTCGTCAGCGCCACTGATGCGGCCCATTTTGCGATTGTTCTTGATGAACACGAATGTGGGCATGCTGCGCACATTGTACATGTCCATCAGTTCTTCAAAACGATCCACATTTATTTTCATGATGTCCACACGGCTGCCATATTTGCGGGCCAGCGATTTGACCACGCTGTCCATTTCCTGGCACGGTCCACACCATGTGGCATAAAAGTCAAGTACGACCAACTTATGGTCCGATGCGTCGAGGCGCTTGTAGAATTCATTCATGTTGCGAATGGCCGACATTTTGTGAGAAACAAAAAATAAGCAAAATGCAAAAAAAAAATCAAAAATTGTTAGACAAAAAAGCTAGACTTGATCTGGCGAGCAGAAGTGGAATACTAAATGCAGCGTAGCCATTGCTAGAAGCTGCGCGCTTTGCCTGGAAAGCCACATACATACATACATGTGCATGCAAATCTTTCGCGCGCTTTTGTGCAGCACACACACACATGCAAGTGAACAAAACGGTACTTATCCAGCATTCGAGCGTTGCCAGACATTTGCCACTATCGATTGACGATTAACAATTAGCACGCGCCATTGCCGTTCACAGCTATTTGAAAATTTGAAAACTTTGCCAGTCCAATGAAAAGTATTTGCGAGCTCCTAACACTTGACTGAACATCAAGGCTTCCTTCCTTCCTATTTCATTTCAGCTGCCCAGCTGTAAGTCTGATCAAAAACAAATTCTACAAAATTTGTGTGCGCACACACAGATTGTTGCCAATTACTATTCGAAATTTAAGTAAAAAACATTTTAAAAAAATACAGACAAAAAAAAACAACAACGAAAACAATAGAAGAAGGAATTTGCAGTCATGGTGCACGTCATACAAAGCAAAGAGGACTTCGAGCAGCAACTGTCCAATGCCGGCGACAAGCTCATCGTCATCGACTTCTGCGCCAACTGGTGCGGTCCATGCAAAATAATTGCACCCAAACTGGAGGAGCTGGCCGCCCAGTATGCCGAGCGAGCTGTCGTCTTGAAGGTGAATGTCGATGACAACGAGGAGATAACCATTGAGTACAATATAACCAGCATGCCCACATTTGTGTTCATCAAGAGCGGCGAAGTGCTGGAGGTATTTGTCGGTGGCAATTCGGACAAGCTGTCCAAATCGATGGAGAAGTTTGTGGGCGATGCCGACGAGTCATTCGACGAGGATGCGCATCTGCAACAGCAGCTGAGCATCTCCTCGGAGAGCGCTGCCAGCGGCAGTACCGTTTGTGATCTTGGCGAGGATTTGGACGAGCCACACGACATACCAGCATGTGTTCAGGGTGCCATGAACAAGGGGGGCATCCTAGAGAATTAGCTAAGCAAGAAAGCAACAACAACAACAACAACAACAACACTATATATATATATCTAAACATGATTCTCATGCAAACAGAAAGTAATGCCAGTACAATTTGAAGCGAAGCTAAAGTACACTGAACAACATAGAAGAACATTACACTAAACAACAGGAGTTGCTACACTGCATACACTACACCACGACAAACTCTGACAACTGTTAACTGTGGCACATGCCCTCTAAATCGTAAATCACCATTAAACTTGACTTGTTGCCAACTTGAAAAGCCAAACACGTCTTTCGTACAGTGTGTGTTTTATTTATGCTAAGTATATATATATACTATATATATAATTTAAATTAGAAGCTTTTAATTAATTAAAAAAAAATAGACCCGACTTTCCTACAATCATTATATATATATATTTGTATATATAAAGGAAAATTGTGCGGCGCTTCACTTTTTGGCAAACGTAATTTTCATAGCGTGCGTGGGTGTTATTTTGAAGCCCTGGAGCGCTTCTTTGGCCGCATTGCTCTGCAGCTCGGTGGTGAACTCGACAAAGGCAATGTCGTGACGGTTGGGCACCAGGCGCACCTCCTTGAAGCCGGGGAATTGATTGAACAGCATTGAGAGCATCATTTCGTTTGTCTCCTCCGGCAGATTGGTGAGGAAGAGGATTTGATTTGGTGGCTGCTCTGTTTGTGTATTGGGATTTGAGTTTTCGGCGCTGCTCTGCTTCTTCTTCTTGTCCCTGTTTAATTGTGGAATTGGAAAATATAAGTTGAATTAGTGATGGACCAAATGCGTGTAATTAATTGACAAATTGCTACAAACTTTTTCTCCTCGACGCCCGGCACCGGCTTCGGCGGCTTCACCTTCTTTGGCCGCTCCTTGTAGGTGCCCTTTAATTTGGCCACAATATCTGAATCGGATTTCGAATAGGCAATCCGCATGGGCTTGTCGTAGAACGGAAAGCCCTGCATTGTGCGCAACGCGTTGGAGGCACTGCCAATTTCCTTAAATATGACAAATGCCTGCCCTCGCATTTTCAATGTTTTCAACGCCACAATATCGAGTATTTGGCCGAATTGTGAGAAAATGGCGTAGAGCGACTTCTTCAGCTCCTCCTTTTTGATCTTTTCATTCAGATTGTTTATGTAGATCGTTTGATTTGGACGCACATCCATATTGTTGTTTTAATTTAAGAGCAACGAAAATAATTGATGCAAAAGAAACGCGTATAAAAATGCTCGTTTAGTCGTAGCTGATTAGGGATGAGTGCGGTGTTGTGCAGTGTTGTACTGGCAGTCGCCATGTTTGCGATGAATCTAATCTATCGATAGGGTTTTCGTAGCGATACCTGTGATTTGATGAACAGCTCGCTACTATCGCCAGCAATCGATACAATCGTTGCCTTACTCTTTATTTGTTAACATCACCAAATTATACGGTTTAACCAAAATAATCAACACACGGCTATTATCAATTAAAGTTATTATAATAGAATATATTTAGTTTGCTATTCGATACATAAGGAGTGCAAAGATGTCGACACGTCGCCAAGCAATTACATTATATCGGAATTTATTGCGTGAGTCCGAGAAGCTGCCGTCGTACAACTTCAGGTGCGTACGAATTGTGAAATAGCATAACATAACATCTCAATTGTGACAACATATGCATATTTTCTATTGTATAGAATGTATGCGGTGCGGAAAATACGTGACACATTTCGTGCCAATAAGATGATAAATGATTTCAAAGAAATCGATCGACAAGTAGCTAGTGCCAAACAAAGTTTGGAATTGATACGACGACAGGTGAGCTTGTGCCGGGTCATTAAATTGCCAAATCAGCTGTACCACCATGTGCATACAGGCAAACACAAACACACACATATACATATATATATATATATATATATACAGATGTATTTGACATGCCCAATTGCCCAATTGTTATCGCATCGTGCACGTCACATTTGACGTCAGAAATGCCAAAGATAATGGGAATAGAGAATTCTTTTAATTAAACATCAACTCTTTTGCTTGCAGGTAATTATCGGCCATCTTTACACAGCCGAGAAGCTGGTTATCGAACAAAAAAAGACATTGCGCCCATCGGACGACTGAGAATTTATCATCGCTATCACACGCACACAGCCACACATACACATAAACACACACACACACACACATACCACGGCATAGGGCAGCTGGACAATAGCAGCGAAAGACTCGTTAAAAATTGATTGTTTTCTTGTTGTTGTTGTTTTTGTTATGTGCATAATTAGTTGCCGCCAAAAGAAATCAAACTGCTGGAGATTTTAGAAAAACTCACCAGTTTAATAATATATATATATTAATTACAATGAAACTAATTAAATATTTGTATAATTAAGTACGGCCTTAAAGTACTCAAAAAAAAGTGAGAGAAAAAAAAACAAAATAGAATAGAAATACACTAAGAGGCCATCCTATTGATGATATTAGAGCATACAAAAAAGAACTCTGTAAACTTGGAATGTGTGTGCGGGGGGCATCTCTATGCCTGGTAGGTGCTGGCCGAGACATTGCCGCCGGTGCCCGTCCAATTGGTATGATGGAATTCACCCTCCCGGTTCACCATCTCGTAGGTGTGGGCGCCAAAATAGTCGCGTTGCGCCTGCAGCAGATTGGCCGGCAAGTTGGCTGTGCGATAGCCATCGTAGAAGCTCAAGGCCGTCGAGAGAGCTGGCACAGGTATGCCCCAGAGGAAGGCATTGGCCACCACCTCACGCCACGAGCTCTGACCCTGCTGTATGGCGCGCCTGAAGAAGTCATCGAGCAGCAGATTGGAGAGCGTCGGCTGGCGTGTGTACGCCTCCTTGATGTTGCCCAGAAAGACGCTGCGTATGATGCAGCCGCCGCGCCACATCAATGCAATCCCACCATAATTCAGGCTCCAGTTATTCTCCTTAGCTGCCTCGCGCATCAGCATAAAGCCCTGGGCATAGCTGACGATCTTGGCGCAGTAGAGCGCATATTTGATGCCATTCAGGTACTTCGTAAGATCCTGTACGCAGGGCTTGCATTTGGGTCCCCTCAACGCGCCGCTGGCCACAACGCGCTCATCCTTCAGGGCGGACAGACAGCGCGAGAAGACAGCCTCGCCGATCAGTGTGACGGGCACACCATATTGCAGCGCCGCTATCGCTGTCCACTTGCCGGTGCCCTTCTGGCCAGCCGTGTCGCGTATGCGATCCAGCAAATAGCCTTCGCCATCCTTAAAATTCAAAATGTCTCGGGTGATCTCGATGAGAAATGAGTCCAGTTCGGTGGTGTTCCATTGGCCAAACACCTCGGACATTTGGGGCGAGGTGAGTCCCAGCGTCTTCATAATGTGGTATGCCTCGCAGATGAGCTGCATGTCGCCATATTCGATCCCATTGTGCACCATCTTGACGAAGTGGCCGGCGCCCGCATCGCCCACCCACTCGCAGCAGGGCTCGCCATCGGCCTTGGCGCAAATGGCCTGGAAGATGGGCTTGATCAGTGGCCAGGCAGCTGCATGGCCGCCTGGCATTAGAGATGGTCCATTGCGTGCGCCCTCCTCGCCGCCACTCACGCCAGAGCCCACATAGAGTAGGCCCAGCTTTTGCAGCTCATCGCAGCGTCGCGTCGTATCCTGATATTCAGAGTTGCCGCCATCGATGATGACATCGCCCGGCGACAGCAGCGGCACTAGTTGTCCAATGAAATCATCCACAGCACTACCAGCTGCCAAATGAGAAGAATTTCAATTGTGATTAGAAAGTCAATCTTAGCGATGGGCGCGTGCACAAAGATCGTGCAAAATGCATGCGAGGCCGCCACATGGTAAGGTTGAGCTAGTGATGGAACATGTGCCGATTAGAGCTGCGCAACGTGTTCCGAGTTACATATGCAAATATTGAAAGTATTTTTTGTTTTTAGATTTCATTAGAAATAAAAATAAAAAAAAATGGGTAAAACTAACGTTAAATCATTTTCTCTACTTCAGTAAAACGTGATTTAATTTGGTTGCTCAGCTCAGCTCGCTCACCTCTATTTGCAACAGCAGTGCATAAAATTGACCTTGAACTGAGGTCAGCCCAAAGTCGTCAGTTTCTGCGCTTCGGCGAGATAATGGTAACTTGTTACTGATCGCTTGACGGCAGGCTCTTATCGCTGGCATAGATCTTGGACCCAAGTGCCGAGCACCTGCTGAATTACGTTTGCCCATGTAAATGACCTCATGAATGTCACGGCCCATGGCGAAGGCAGCATAAATTCCACTGTTTGCCATTCACTCATAAAGCTGCGTATTGAGCTTAAGCGATATATATCTAAATACGTACTATCGTATCGTATCGATAGCGTGCATATGGCGATGGTAAACAAAAACAAAAACAAATTGCGCTCTCTAAGAGCAGGAGTGGGGGAGGGGGAGAGGGTAGCCTGAAGCAAACGCTCTCCCGCTGACTTTGCTGTTGTTTTTAACGCATGCTATGCACTTTTTGTGCGCATGACTTTGCTTTGACTTCCACACACACGCGCGCGCACACACTTACATGGCCTAACGATCACTTCACGCCATTCACTCCACAATATTACAACAACAACAACAACGTCAACTTACCCTTGACCAACAACATGACTTTGCGTGGCGTTTTCAGCTTGTCGACCATGTCCTTCAGTGACTCGGCCCCAATCACCTTCGTGCCTTTGGCCTCGTTGTTCAGAAAGTCTTGCACCTTCGCCACGGTACGATTGAACGCACAGACCACAAAGCCCTTCTCGTCCATATTCAGTATGAGATTTTGACCCATGACAGCCAGGCCAATGAGTGCAATATCAGCTTTCCTGCATTGCGAAAACAACAGCAAGCAAAAGCCAAATATTAATTCAATCAACACGTAACTAATGACAAATAACAAAAAAATTTGTTTTGCTTACCCGCTCATATTTGTTTGATTTTTGCTCAACGATTTATGAATATAGAAATTTTACGCAAAACTTGTATTTTTCCCTTGCGCTTTCGTCTTTCTTCGTGCGATTTTGACGTCCGGCCGCTTGCGCTTGCCAACTGAAACTGACGAAACGTTGCCAAAGCGTAAGCGATAAATGCCAAAAAAAAAAAACAAATGTAAATAAAGCCGATAAGCTTTGCACTAGTGATGTGCATGTAAGCGTTACAACGGCGTGTCACGCAGACGCAGCGATGTGTGCAGATCACGTGGGAAATTTACTAAAATTTAATTATAAGAACAAAATATTTAATTATGTAGAAAATAAATAAAATATATATATAAAATAAATATAAATAAAAAATAAAGAAATATATATATATATATATATATATATATATATATATAAATAAATATAAATATTTTATATATAAATATACATTTTTTTTAAATATATGTATATATATTATAAAATATAAAAATATATAACATAAAAAATTGATCATTATGTGGGAAATTTTACAATAATACAATTATGTATATAAAACTTATTGCATAAGGATTTTTTAAATTATATTGCATATAAAATGTTAAAAAAATATATTTATAATGTAAAAATATTTACTAAAATATCAAAAAAAAATATTATTTATTTATGAGTTGGTAAAAAATATATATGTTTTTGAAATAGGTACTTAAAAATATAATTGAAACATATAATTTTTTAAAGAAGAATATTAAATAAGGCATATAAATTTGTGTAATACAGGTCTGCAAGAATACATTCATTTCGTACAGCATAGTACTGTACAGTAGTAAAGAGTTCTTAAAATACTGCACCCATTTCATTTCTATACAGTATTTCCACTGTACAGAAGAATCGAGTACAACATTACTACTGTTCTCAACTCGAGTGAGTACAGTAAAATGTAGTACACTTCGTGAGTGAGTACAATATTTGTCTCGTTTCTACATGTTGTACACCATATACAATTATGAGAACAGCATTTCTGTCATGTCTAACAGCTGTGCAGATGTAGACATGGCTGGTAAAGAACACGACGCGAACGAAATAAATTTTAATGAAAGTGTAAGTTTTTGTTAAAATAAAATGATATATTACTTATAAATGTTGATTTACTAAGAAATGTGTTATTTTACTAGAAATTTTTATTTTTTTTTATTTTTAATTTTTTTTAATTTTTTTATTTGTTATTTTTCTTGGATAACATTTTCCTATTTTTTTACAGTCATTAACGGTGCAAAATTGCAACTACGGACTTACAACAAAATAATGTTTTTTCACTCGAACATAGAAATTTTTTATGAAGCGTCATCAATACCAACTCAGTGTACAGTGAGTATACTGCACACCAAAATAGTGTGCAGTAAAAAACACTGTACACTAGTTTAAGTGTACTCATAAGGTGCTGTACAGCATGGGAGTGAGTGAGACGGCTAGCTGTACATACAGACAGTTTGTACAACATTCACATGCACCCATTTAAACTGTACACAAAAAAGGTGTACAGGTTTTTATAATGAATGATTCATTTGCCCATTTGGATGCATTCATGCAGATGTCTATTGTGTAAGTTTCTTAAAATTAAAAAAACTTTGCTTACGATGATTTATATAAATTATTTTACTATAATAAATAGTTTATTTATTTTAACTATTATTTTTATTTTTATTATTAAGTTTAGGACTAAGCTCAGCTCATATTGTCAACATATTGTTCATCAATATATCAAGTTGATATTATCAACTCGCTGTTCGTGCTCATCGCCTAAAACAAAACCTGTCGCTGCGCTCATCTCTTGCAGCGCGCAGCTTTTTAGCACGATCGAACGTTTTCAACTCCACCTTGAGCCGCCCTCCAGGCATCGATAACACAGCCCCGCTATCGATAGGCACTGACTGCAATGAAATGAAAAAGCACAAAGCTCAACTACACAAGCAAACAAATGCACATTTATTAAAAGCTTTTTACATACATATATATGTTTATAATTAGAATAGACAAAAAAAATAAAAAAAAAACTAACAAATTTCGGGTCAATTTAATTGAGCATCTTGTAGGGATTCAGTATGCCATTGGGATCGAACATTTTCTTCATGTCGCGCATCCAGTCGATGGCCACCGGATTCTTGGAATAGTGTAAATAGTCCTTTTTGAGAAAACCGATGCCATGCTCGGCACTGATGCTGCCCTTCAGCTGTGAGGTGTATTCGTAGACGAAGGGTTCGACGCGCTTATAGATGGCCTCGTTGAACTGCTCGCAGGACACGTTCAGGTGCAGATTCGAATCGCCCAGATGCCCATAGCCGCAGACCACTGTGGCCAAGGGGCCGCAACGCTCTCGCATCACGTCCACGATGTTGTAGAAGTCGCGCAGCGGCAGCGATATATCGTATTTGAAGCAGAAGCTCTTCTCGATCAGGCCCAGTGGCACCATTTCGCGTATCTTCCAGATTTCCTGCACTTTGCCGGGCTCGCCGGTAACGGTACCATCCAAAATTTCACCACGCTCCATGCCCTGGCTGAGGAATTGATTGATCTTCTCCTCGTCGTGGTCGCCGTTGCTGCCCGATGTCTCGATCAGCATGTAGAACGGATAGCCAGAGATGGGTGAGCTAACGGTTAAAGGAGAAAATTGAATTTTTAGTTTGTATATACCCTGTAATTGCTAAAAGGGGTAAAGAGTTGATGGGAAACAAAACGAAGCCGAGTCATTCGAGTTTGTTTAAGTGAATCTCTAGACTTATGATGAAGAAATATTGGATTTTTAGATTGTGCATGCCCTCTTATACCCTGTAAATGCTTAATTGGTGGCGGAGTCATAGAAGGAAGGAGCTAAGTAGATTAAGTTTACCTATGGATCTAGTGAATCTTCAAGTTTACGGTATCATAGGACTAGTTCATCAGCTTGCAAGCTGTTTATACCCTGTAAATGCCTAAAAAGTGGAGGAGCTTAACAGTTCGAGTTTGCTTAGGAGTTCAGTGAATCTTCAAACTAAGAATTATGCAGCATAGATGGTTTCCATGGTGGTCCATGTCTTAAGCGAGTCCCTTTACTAGCGTGAAATAAATGCTAAAATTGTTACTTTCTATACTCTGTATACCCTGTAAACATTTCAAAAGTCTGTTAGATGGCATGAGCTAAGCATAGAAGCCAAATATATTGTGTTCGCCTATAAATCAAATATAGCTCTAAGCTAAGACTTGAGAAGAACACACTGTATACCCTGTAAATACTAAAAACAAAATGAATGGGCTTTAGCGGAACGAAGTTAAATCGTTCAAGTTTGTCTAGAGGTAAACTCAAGCTCTTAGAAACAACTAAGGCTTTATTAAATTAGATCAGCACTCTTGATACCCTGTAAGTATTTGAAATGATGCAGAGTTAACTAGATCGAAGCTGTTTAGGGAATATATGCAACTTTCATAAACTAGATAATGGGCATTGTGTGCTTTACTTTGAAAGTATAGATTAGCACAATGTATACCCTGTAAATACTAAAAAATGGAATAGAAGCTGCGAGTAAAGCTTAAATCAGGCGCCCGAAAAAATAATCGATGTGGAGGCTTTTCAGGTGTAAATACAAAATGAATTGTTACTTCATATACCCTGTAAATAATATGAAATGAAGATCTCAGTAAATGGAGTCTATCAATTGAACTTGACTTGAAATAATTTCTCGATTTTTTCTTATAAGCCAAATCGATAACAAATCGATTTGTCAGCGAATTCTGTATAAGATATACATATATCAAATCCAAGTTTGTAGGGTATTTGCCAGTCGTACTCACTTCAGAAACTTGAACTGCTGCAGCGCCGTGTTGAGGGCCAACTCATCGATCAGCTCGCAGGAGCTAAGAATCTCGCCCAGATTACGCTTGGCGCTGACAAATGTCTTGAGGACATCGTCAAAGGAGTTGAGTCCGATGAAGGCGACGTTGACGGCCTTCGAGACATGCGGACAGAGCATCGCCAGCTTGGTGACCACGCCCAGTGTGCCCTCGGAGCCAATGAACAGGTGTTTCATGTGGTAGCCCGTGTTGTCCTTCTTGAAATTGGACATCAGATCGAGCACCTGACCATTGGCCAGAACCGCCTCGACGCCCAGCACGGAGCCATGCAGATTGCCGTAGCGTACGACGCGTACGCCGCCGGCATTTGTCGAGACATTGCCGCCGATGTGGCAGCTGGCCTTGGCGCCCAGATCGAGCGGCACCGTCAGACCGACATCGCGGGCCCGCTGATCGAAGTTCTCCAAAATGCAGCCAGCCTCCACAATGGCAATGCCCGTCACCTCATCCACAGAGAGCACCTTGTTCAGGCGCTGCATGGACAGCACAATCTCATCGCAAATGGGCACCGAGCCACCGACCAGACCAGTGTTGCCACCCTGCGGCACCACCGCCAGCCGTCGCTCGTTGCAGTAACGCAATATGGCGGCCACCTCCTCCGTGTTGCCGGGCTTCAGCACCAGCTTGCTATTGCCTAAGATTGACAGAGATTTAGAAAGAGCGAGAGAGAGAGAGAGAGCTAACTCACCTCGTATGCGCTTCAGAAAGCATATGTTATAGCCCTCCAGATCCTCGGTGAGCACATGATTCTTGCCCAGCAGCTGCTCAAAGTGTGCGACATCCTTATCATTGAGCTGGGCGTAATTGCCGCGCTGTACGTTATCCGATATCTGCGAGAAAGAGATAGATATAGTTAAACATACATGCATACATATAGCTATAAATAGCAATTTCGCCATTCACAACTCGTTGGCTAACTGTACAATTGAAAATTGCATTTTGCAGCCGCCATTTGCAAAACGCTGTCTCTGCCTGGCAGACGCCGATTGGCCGGTTGATTGTCAGCAAAGGCCTGAAACTTACCACAGCATGAATGCAGACAGAATGTTTGGTGCCTCCCATCCTGGTCCATGCTCGTCGCTTAGACACACAAAAACTCACCACGCACACAATGCTCATACGTTCGCTCCCTCCCACCCAGTTGGCAAATGCTAAAATCCACCACGCAACCAATGCACACACACACACACCTCTGTCCATGCCGCTTGCTTGCCTGCTCGCTCGCCCACTCCCTGCGCTCTAGCTCTCTTTGTTGCTCTTACCTGTGTCAGTTCCGGCAGCGGCGATGCGCTGCTTGCCAGCGTTCGCACCACCGTCGCCTGTATGGCTGTGCGTGCCTCTGTGTGTGTATGTGTGCGCGCAAATTGCCGCAGGCTAACGGCACTCGCATATCTGCGCATTTGCATAAGACCCTGATGGAAACGCATTCTCGTACAGCTGATCGAATTCCACAAGCAATGAAATGTGCTGACTCAAAAGTTGAAACTGTGTGAAGAGGAATGCAGATAGTTAGTGTGATATGCAGATATGTATGTGTGTGTGTATGTATGTATGTGTGTATATCATATACATACATGTATGCATATGACATCTTCTTCTGCAGCTTAATCTATTTTTAGACTGAACTTATTATCCGTTATGAAGTCAAGTTGAAAGCAAACCCAAATCATGCAACTACAGTGAAATCTCTCTTAACGGTTAATAATAATGGCATAGTAACTGTTTGTTAAAGGCAAATTTCACTGTATATATAACAAATATCATATAAATACAGTGAAATCTCAATTAACGTCTAATTATTTTGGGAGTTTTAGTTGTTCATTAAAGTCAGATTTCACTGTATATATAATATAATATAAATCATTTAACTACAGTGAAATCTTAATTAACGTCTATTTTATTTTTTATTTAATGCATTTTAGTGGTTTATTAAAGCCAGACTTCACTGTATATATAGTATAATCTCTATTGTATGTGTTTAAATAATGTTTATTTAACTAATTTAGGCTTATCAAAAACTTTATAAAGTCTATTATCTATTGTTTAGTATCTATTATCTATGAGTTATCTATAGCCTTCATCAAAGTGAACCACACAGTAAATTCTCTCTCGGTGTCTATCTCTCTCTCTCTCTCTGGGTCTCTCTCTGTCTCTGTCTCTCTCTCTCTAGGTCTCTCTCTCTCTCTCTCTCTCTCTCTTTGTATCCCTCTCTCTCTGTCTCTCTGTATCTCTCTGTCTTTCCCTCTCCTCTCTCTTTCTTTCTTTCTTTCTTTCTTTCTCTCTCTCTCTCTCTCTCTCTGTCTCTCTCTCTCTTTCTCTCTCTCTCTCTTTCTCCCTCTCTCTCTGTCTCTCTCTCTCTTTCTCACTCTCTGTCTCTCTTTCGGACTCTCTCTCTCTCTCTGTCTCTATCCCTCTCTCTTTCTGTGTCTATCTCTCTGTCTTTCCCTCTGCTCTCTCTTTCTCTCTCTCTCTTTGTCTCCGTCTCTCTCTCTCTCTCTCTCTCTTTCTGTCTCCGTCTCTCTCTCTGTCTCTATCTCTCTGTCTTTGAGGCTCTTCAAGTTTTGTCTCGATCATCGATTATTATCGATAATTAGGACAGCTGATGACTTATGGAAAGAAGAATAACAATGATAAGTCTGTACAATGTACATGATATAGACGAATAATAGCATATATTCCTTGATAATTGAATTGAATATTCCTTAAAAATCGAAATCTCTGCTATAATTATACGGACGGACGGACAGTCGGACGAACATGGCTAGAACAACTCAGCTCTTAGTGCTGACCAAGTTTATACTATATACTGTATGGGCTGTGCCACGCCTAATTTTGGCTGTTACATACATTTGACGAAAGCCAATATAGCCCAAATTACCCTTTTCAATGCCTACAGGGTATTAAAGGGTATACAAATTTTACTAAAATCTGAGCATATTTCAAATTTCATTAATAAATTATATAAATTTAGTGTGCGATGTTGATTGGAAGTAGGTTTTACAGTTACTTTATTGTATGTACATACATACAGCTGCGGTCAGTAAAATAGTAGTGCGCCTGGGCACTAAATGTCAGACGTAATAATTTAGTGATAAACACAATTTTTTGAATGCAATTTTAAAGGAATATTAAGAATAACATATATTCTTATTAATTCAGATGTTTTTTTGCTATAATCTTAATATATGTGAGTTTCAGGGCTTGAGAAACGAAAATTCTCAAAATTTGGTCGATCAGTAAAATAGTAGTGGCTACTAAAAAAAATTAAAAAAACTATTTAACATTAGTCTAACTTCATTTTTTATGCTTAAAACATAGTTTAGGGTCTAATACTTAGTTTTGAATCCAAAAATTTTTATTACGGCTTGTCACCTGCGTGGTATGGAATCAATAAGGTCCTGGCACCGCTTCAGAGGGATTGGGTGCCACGCCCCCTTGAACCACTTGGCGCAGTTGATTGATTTGAAGTTCCCATACTCTTAACATCCCCCCATAGGTTTATGATCGGATTTAGATCTGGGGACAAAGTTGGACATGGAATTACGTCGATTTTTTCTGACGCAAACCAATCTTAAGCAAGAGGACTCGCATATTTGGGGTCCTTATCCTGCTGGAAGGTTCATTTCAAAGACATTTCTCAACTGGTATATGGTAGCACTGTGTTTTTCAATAAATGGATGTAGACATTTTTGTCCACTATTCCATTTATCACATGGGGTACACTAGCACCTGCCTATGAAAAACAAGGCTAAATCATGGTGCTCCGACCGCCGTGACTAACCACCTTCTGAGTGTACTTGGGATGATGTTCCGTAATTGGTAGACTCTGTACGTACTATCTAGAGCCTCTCCCACCAAACAGAACAGTTTTGGTCTTATTCGTTCACAGTAAGTTGTCCCACCTAGTGATAGGCCAGTTTCCGTGAATTTTCGCAAATTTAATTTTTTTCGGCCAGGTACTTTTTAGTGAAAATTGACACCTTCCTGGAACTTTTGGCAATTTAATTATGTTGCTTAGATCAACTACTAACTATCACATCACTAACCGGCTGATCAAATTCGTTTTTAATGCTTTTTGCTGAACCTAACGGACTAATCCTTGCATATAGCACCTTTTGTCTACCCTCTTCCAAGCTGGTTTTAAAGGTAGCACCTGGTTTTTTATGCTTCTTCTTATAGTGAGGGGCGTTAAATATCATAACAGCTCTGCACCCAACAATATTTTCAATTGCCTTTTAAGTTTTACCCTGATTTTAAATTCTAACAGGTAAAAATCTATCTTCTGCCGACCAATGCCTTCCTCTGCCCACTAAAATAAAAAAAAATTGCAATTCTAATTAATTTAAATTACTAAAATATAATATAATTAATAACATTTCACATGGATACGGTTTTTGAAAATTTAATATTGTTTTTAATATTTTTTTAAGCTCTCATACCCAGCACTACTATTTTAATGATCGGTCGATTTTCAATGCATTTCTCTAAAATCGTAAAAAAAAAACTAAATATGACCAAAAGTAACGGGATTTTTTCTTAATTCTTTTCTTTACATTCTATTCTAAACAAAGAATATAAAACTTTTTATTTTCCATCGCGAAAAGTATAGTTTTACTTGGTTTTTGTTTTGTGCCGCGCAGCACTACTATTTTACTGACCGCAACTGTATATACAGCTGTGTTCATAAAAATTAACGCACTACTATTTCCATGACCACAGCTGTATATCTCTTTATATATATTAATAGGAAATGGGTTCGGTTCTAATCATAGTTAAGCTCTTTTTTTCGCACACAATCAGTGCGAAAGATAAAAAAAAGGCCAAAATGTTGATTAGAATTTGCATATTTGCTTGGCCGATTGAGCAGGTTGTTCCATTTGCTGAAATCTGAAACAGTTTTGGGTCGTAAAGCCGTGCGCTGTTAAAGTCAATATGTTTATGACCGCGACCGGGTTTACTTTGTCAATATGTGCAGAGGTCTGTCTGTCTGTCCGTCTGTCCGCCTGCTTCCAGGTAAAAAGGCAAAGGAAACTGCATAATCATAAACTCATTTACGATCGTCTAGTTTACCTGCCTGCCTGGCTCACCTCACCTCACCTTACTTTACCTTTGTGGTCTCTCTGTGACTGAATTGCGTCGAAGGTTGAGCGAACAAAAACTGAGTTAAAGCCTGATTAGCTAAGATCAACTAAATCCATTACGAACTTTTCTTCAAGCAACAGAACAAATTTCAAAATAATAAACTTTATATTTGCCACTATCTAAATTTCTATAAATAAACTTTTTTCGTATAAAAAATTCTTAATGGATTTTGTTAATTTGAATTAATTTGATAAGCTCATCTCTAGCATGTGATCGCTAGCTGATTGCAGCCATATTGTATGACAGACATGTTTGACAGTTAATCGTCAGCTGCTGCTGCTGCTGCTGCGGCTGCAATGCGCGCAGCCAATAAAGTTTTATCTATGCTTTGGTCTCTTTCACTCGCCTGCATTTGCGCGACATTACAAAGTCAAGTGGCGTCGGTGCCTGTCGCGCATGCAGGCCGATCTCAAAAAAAGCTTACAAAAGCTTTTGACCTTAGCGCTTTTTCACACGCTTGTTTTTTGTTTACATTTGCGCCCGTCGTCTTTCAGATGCCCTGTCTTCTTTGATTACGTCGAAAAGTTTGTATGGCTTTGCATGTGTGTGTGTGTGTGTGTGCGTGTGTGTGTGTGTATTATCTCGTATATGTGTAAAGCAACTGATAGGCAAACGTTCTTAGACAAATTGTATGTATGTATGTATATAGCATAGCAGTAGCAGCGTCCAATATGCTTTACACACACACACACACACACTCATACATATGTATGTTTTCACATCAGCTGTCAAACACGCGCCATTCACGCACTCAAAGACAGAGGGAGAGAGAGAGGGACACACACACATACACAAAGAGCTGCCGCACGCTCCAATCTTTTTCATAGACGGAAAATAACCGTAAAGAGACAACGCAAAACACAAGCACAACACGATATTACGCTAAGCTAACTGTTATACATGTACCTACACTTTGTTTATTCTTCTTTTAATTGATTTGCTCGCCTAGTCGCACACTCGCAGGCGCAACCAAAACAAAACTGAAACGAAATCACTGACGACAATCGCTAAAATAAGCGTGAGCGGCGCATAAAAAAATAAAGCGTAAAAGAAAAAGAGAGAGAGAGAGAGAGAGTGGATGAGTGATAGAGCGGGGCAGAGCCAGAGAGTGAGCGAGCGTGCAAAAGTTAACGAGCGCCACAATAAAAGCTCCCGTTGAGCTGATCAGCTGTTGCAAAGCTTTGCAAGCTCTTTCATGCTGGCAATATTTTGTTGCTTTTTTTAAATAAAAATAAAATCAAATTAGGAATAATTTGAATTTTGAATTGAAAAACTTAATAAAATGAATAGAATTTATTATGTATTATTATTATTATTATTAGAAGAAATTAAAATTTAAATAAAATACAAATTTTGTTTTTAAAATAATATTAAAAAATTAAAAAAATAAAAAAAATATTTGATTTTTATTTCTTTCATAATTTACTTACATATATTAATAAATACTTAATTTAAAATTCAAAGTTTTTTTTTCATTTTAATTTTTTAATAATAGTAGAAAAGAAATATTAATAATTAAATATGAGATTTTTATTTCTTCCATAATTTCATAATAATAAATAATCAATGTTTTTTTACATCTAAAAGTTTATAACAGTTAAAATTAAAAAAAAAATTAATTAATTTTTTTTTGTTTCATATTTTGCCATTAAAAATAAATAAATATTTAAATATTAAATTGGTTTATTTTTTAAAAATAAAAATAGATATTTGGCATGCTAATTAGTTTTTATTTTTTACATTTTAAAGTTATTTTTCAAATTTAAAAAATTTTTTAAATATTTATAAAATTTTTATTAATTTTTTTAAATTATTCACATTTCAACATAACCTCAAAAAATAATTGAAGACTATTAAATAAACAAATTGAATTTAATTATAGGACAAACGCTTCAAACAAAGTTAAATTTTCTAAATTTTTCCATTTTTTTTATTTACATAACATTAAAAATGGAAAATGTCCGCCATTTTGTTTAGCAAACACAAAAAAAAATTAAATTTTTACGCCTGCCAAAATCAAAACCAATTTTTAATTGCCTATATAAGCAACATACACTCATACATATATGCTTAACTCTTAGCTTTATTTCAATATTTGCATAATTAAAATAATTTCAATTTATAATTGTTAAACAGGAATTTCTAGAGATAATAGATTGCTATCATACAACTGTTATACGCGCTGGCTGACCATGTTGAGAGTGAACTCACCACGGCAACGCCCATTCAGTTGGCAGCGCACCACCAGCCATATGCGACGTACCTATATCTATCTCGTTCGTTCCTTTGCACACAGCTGGCTCTGTGGCTGTCGTTGTTTCGCTTGCGCAAGAGTTGTTGGCCTCGTCGTTTGACGACACCCACCCCCAAAACAAAACAAAACAAAAATGAAAAAAGACCAGCTAGCAGCGCGCCCATTTTTCGCCGTCGGCATTTTGTATTGGACGCAGTCGCGATACCAACAGCAATTAGACAGCGACAGTTAATTCAAAATGGCGGCACGCCTCTATTTTTTAACTGTTGTTCACGCCAACGACTGTCCAATTGTTGTGCAATGCCACAAAAAAAAAAGTCACGAATGAAACGTTAAGCAGATGTAACAGTAAAATGTTCAATTATCGATAAATACTATATATGTGTGTGTGATAGGCTAATAGATATCCATTGATATTGGCAGTAGAGCAATATTTGTATTGTATTTCGATATTTTCTTAAATATTTGTATTTTAATAAAGTTTCTTAAGTCATTTTAGTTAAGTTAATCAATCCATAATGTATTTATCAAAAAAAGTTGATAAACAAAATAATATAAAAAAACCTAAATTAATAAGTTGAAATCGATTAATTCTGGGCTTACTTGAAATAGAGCATTACGAGTCAAAATTTTGGTAATTATTGTGATAAAATTTTAAACTGACTCGAAATTTTGAAACACAAATATATGTACAGTCGAGTCTCGATAATTTGTACCCCGCTAAATCGATAATCGCGATAAATCGAAACAAAATCTATCCCCTTGAAAAAAATTCGTTACAGTCGAGTCTCGATAATTTGAATTTCCGTCTAATTCGTAAAAAACCTGATCCCCTTGCCATTTCGAATTATCGAGACTCGACTGTATATATATTTCTCTATGCTGAACACATGCTTGTGCGATATTTCTCATTTATCGATAAATATCGATAATAAGACTCAAAAACTTTAAAAGTAATTAAACAGCTAAGTTTTCTATTCTTCTTTTTCTTATAAGCTATACACACCTGTTCTAGGGTATTTTTCCAGTCGCTCACTCCCCATGGCAAACCCTGACACTTGTTTCGATAAACTTAGTTCGAATATAGTTTAGTTAAGCTTTTATCGAAATGTTTCTAGAAATCAGCGCTGCCAGCTTAGCCAAGTAGTAGTGAACTAGTCGGGTATACATGACTAGAAAATACCCTAGACACCTTGGCATTAGGAGGGGCGTACAAAAAGTGGAATACCATTGGCTATATAGCAAATTTATATTGATTTTCATCTATATCATGGAAATTTCAAATTGTTATCGATTATTTGCATTGATATGGATAAAGCTTAGCTGCGCTTTAGCTGTTAGAGACTACAAGATATGAACATATCGACCTGATACTGATCCTAAATGTATATATGTATATTTTTATATAGTTGTATATTCTATATGGCATCGGCCACGCCTACTTTTGGATGTTACCAAAAACCAATTCAGTGCATAAAAATAGTTGTTTTAGCCAAGGTTTTTGGCTTTACGATTCGAACTTAAAATTGCATAAAAATGCATAAAAATTTATGAGAATTTTTTGTCTACATAAGATTTATTGTTCATATAGATATAGATATATATACACATATATAATATATCTAGAATTTATATAGAAACCGCTTCCATTTATTAGTTATTTCTAAGCTTCGCTCTACTAAAATTCCCCTTAAAAGTTTTCCAAGTACTACGATCTCCACTAATTTAGCTATATCTAATGGGGTTTCCACTTGATTACCATATACTAAATTTTCATATACTAGATTTCTAGGTAACTTAATACTGGATATGCATACTATGCTTTCGTATACTTGATAGCCATAAACTAAGTTTCCAGCTTACCATATATAGTTAGTCCACTACAAGGATAATAATACTAGATTTCTATCTTGTAGATGTCCTTAAACTATATTTGCATGTTCAGGGTTTTCAGATGCTAGATTTCTGGGTTCTGAGTATCCACATATTAGAATATGGACTTCAGACACTCACTAGATTTCCATATACAAGACTTCTATATCGTTATATAGTGCATGAGAAACTTAGCATCTGAAAACCCAGAAAATGGAAATCTAGTCTAAGCAAACCTACAAGGTAGAAACCTAGTATTATTCGTTTCCATAAGCTCGATTCCCATATACTAATTTTTTTGTAGACTTCCTTATTTCCTTGCTTGACTTACATATACTGGACTTCCGTATACCAAGTTTCTAGAATTCCCTATAGAGGTAGTCCATATACAAGGTTTTTTGATTTCCATAAACTGGGCTTTCACATACTAACTTTCTAGATTTCCACAATATACTATACTATCCTAACTATCTAGATTTATATATAATATTACGAAATATTTACATTTTACTTTAACTAATTTGATCTTAACCTCAACTGAACAATGTATACATATATATATATATATATATATATAAATATATATATATCAGTTTTATGAACAAATTGTAGATCAAAGTACAGTCCCCAAAGAGCACTTCACTCGCAGGTGTCACAAATTGATATAGATAAGATTGATAAGATTTGTAGTTCCAAAGACTTGAAGAAAATTTTGTTTCTAGTGCTGAAAATGAGTTGAAATGGGAAATTGAATGATAAAGAAGGATTATCAGGATTATTAAATTGGAATGTAATAGAATAGATAAGAAGAAGAACAAGAAGAAGCAGAAGAAGAACAAGAAGAAGAAGAAGAGGTATACTATTTAGTCAAATTGCAATACAGTCGAGTCTCGATAATTTGTACCCCGCTAAATCGATAATCGCGATAAATCGAAACAAAATCTATCCCCTTGAAAAAAATTCGTTACAGTCGAGTCTCGATAATTTGAATTTCCGTCTAATTCGTAAAAAACCTGATCCCCTTGCCATTTCGAATTATCGAGACTCGACTGTATTATGAAAATTCCTTTGGCCTTTTTATACTCTGTTCCCAAAGGGAAAAAGAGTATATTGGTTTTGTGCAATGTCCGTCTTGCTGTCCGTCCGTCTGTCCGTCTGTCCGTCTGTCCGTCTGGCCGTCTGTCCGTCTGTCCGTCTGTCCGTCTGTCCGTATGAACGCAAACCATTTCGACGCTATTGAAGCTAGAGACTTGAAATTTGGAACACATACTCGTGTATACCCTCGAATTATAAAGTGTTAAGATTTTCCCGATACGCCCACTAGGGGCGTGGCAAATCGGAAAATGCATTTTCCGGTATGTCAGAAACCCTGTTAGTTGAAGTGCTAGAGAGTTGAAATTTGGAACGTATACTCGCGTTGACAACCCAAGATCAAAAAGGTATGGCGGATATATCTACGCCCATTGGGGGCGTGGCAAATCGGGTAAAACTGTATCTTCTGCAGTTTTAGAGCTAGAATGCCCAAATTTGGCAAGTAAGTTACTGTTAAGATCCTATAAAGATCGATGAAAAAATTATATATCCACGCCCCTTGGGGGCGTGGCAAATCGGATCTGACTATATAGTGATTTATACATATTCTTCTATATCTCGAGCACTATTGATGCTAGAGACTTGAAATTTGGAATATATACTCGCGTTGACATCCCACGATCAAAAAGATATGGCGGATATATCTACGCCCATAGGGAGCGTGGCAAACCGCAAAAGTTTATATCTCCTAAAGTTTTAGAGCTAGAAGCTTCAAAATTGGCTAATTGAGTTACTGGTGACCGCCTTTATCGATGACTCAAAAATAAAAGTTACGCGCCTTTAGGGCGTGGCACACCGAAAAATACCCTGTAATTTCCACATTTTTGGAAGGTAAGCTTCCAAATTTGGCATTTATGTTACCTTCGACTACTTCCAAAGATTGGCCAAAAATAAAGAGTCTACGCCAATTGGGGGCGTGGCAAATCGGATCTGAATATCTAGATTTTGTGCAAAATTTCCTTTTATATCTCCTAAAGTTTTAGAGCTAGAAGCTTCAAAATTGGCTAATTGAGTTACTGGTGACCTCCTCTATCGATGACCCAAAAATAATGGTTACGCCCCTTTAGGGCGTGGCACACCGAAAAATACCCTGTAATTTCCACATTTTTGGAAGGTAAGCTTCCAAATTTGGCATTTATGTTACCTTCGACTACTTCCAAAGATTGGCCAAAAATAAAGAGTCTACGCCAATTGGGGGCGTGGCAAATCGGATCTGAATATCTAGATTTTGTACAAAATTTCCTTTTATATCTCCTAAAGTTTTAGAGCTAGAAGCTTCAAAATTGGCTAATTGAGTTACTGGTGACCTCCTCTATCGATGACCCAAAAATAATGGTTACGCCCCTTTAGGGCGTGGCGCACCGAAAAATACCCTGTAATTTCCACATTTTTGGAAGGTAAGCTTCCAAATTTTGCTGTTACGTCAATTTAGACTCCTTCTAAGAATTGGCCAAAAATTACATGTCTACGACCACTGGGGGCGTGGCAAATTGGAATTATTATTTTGTAGAGCTCTTGAGTTAAAATTGCAGCAGAATCATCATCACAATAATAATCCGGTAGGTGGCGCTAAACTGCAATATTCTTACATAGCGGAATTAGTCATAAGCATGTACCGTCTACATAAATAAGCTTAATTTCTTGCTAAGTAGGCAGAAAAAATTGTAAGAGACATATAAATATATGTATTTCGATTTAATGTTTAAATAATTGACCACCTAATATTAATATAGTTTTCCATAGCCTAGGTCAGTTATTTCGTTATTTTCGTATGTTGGCAATGCTTCAGACGATTCCCAAGTGGCACTGTTAAAAGACTCAATTGGTTATGTAAAGAAAATCAATCACACTTTCAAATTAACAGACAACTCTTAAGTTAACAGACTGCTTTGCATAAAAATTATGAAATGAATGGTGCAGTTATATTTTTTGTCTAGCTCATAAAATCATCATATTCATACAAACGATTGAAGCGAGCCATAATTTATAAAAATTTTACTCATTTACATATATATATTTTTAGAATTTTAATAAATATATAGTTATTTTGAGTCAGAAGCTAATTCGAGCGGCGACTTTAACAAATTAAGATAAACTTTAAAATGTAATATGCCAGAAGCCCCTATGGGAACAGAGTATCACGCAGTCGGTTGCGCCCGACTGCAACGTTCTTACTTGTTTATACCCTGAACCCATTGAAAATAGGAAATCAGTTTGTTAAAATCTATGTAACATGCAGAAGGGGGCGTGGCAGACCCCATAAAGTAAATATATTCTTGATCAGAAAGACGAGCTAAGTCGATTTAGTTCTGTCCGTCTGTCTGTCCGTCTGTCCGTGTGTCCGTGTGTCCGTATGTATGAACGCGTCGATCTCAGGACATATATGTATGTAAAAGCTAAAGACTTTAAGCAAACCGCAATCGGTGGTGCCCGACAAGGAGATACCCTGAACCCCGTCCGATCTGCGTTTTAAAATATACTCATTATATATATTGATTATATATAAAATTATGTATTTATTAAAACAGAAAAAATGTAAGCTTGTAAAATTAAATTATGAAAAAAAAATTAACAAAACACAAAGTTGTATAAAATATAAATGAATCTAAATACAAAATTAGGAGACTCTAGCTTCAAAGATATACGAGATATAGTTTAATAACTTGATTTCGATAAGGTTCATAATCGGTAACAATAAAACGGGAATAGTTATCGACTTTTTGAAACAAACTTGATCTGCGCGTGCTGTACAAGGACCTACAAACAAATTTCAAGTCTCTAATTCTTATAGGTTCGCGTTCCTACATATGGACAGACGGACGAACGGACTGACGGACAGGCAGACAAACAGGACTAAATCGACTCAGCTCGTCTCCCTGATCAAGAATATATACATATATATATATATATATTATCTATGGGGTCTGCCACGCCTCCTTTTGCCTGTTACATACATTTTAACAAAACCATTATACCCTGATTTCCCATAAAAAAAAAATTGAAAATTCAAGAAATGCAATTTTTAGCAGAATTCACTGCGAAACATGGGAAAAGCGTAAAAAACTATATTTTGTGTTCGGAATAGTTCCAAAGCTTTTTTGCAATTTGTTATATATCTCATTTTCTTAAATAAAAATACAACTTTAAACAAATGTCTTGAAAAATACATCCATAAAAATATAATAATACTAAAGAACTGTGAGCTAAGATTTCTATTTACATTTTTCTACTTTTAGATTTCTGCACAGATTTACCTGTCAAATGGCTCAAGGATCTCTCAAGCGCCCCAGCCCTTGATCCCCACCCGCCCTTGTGTCATTCCAGAGTTAAGATCTGTGTTGGCCAGGCATAGTTCCGGTGCAGGCGCAAATTCTTTGCAAAAGCAGCAACAACAACAATAATAATGAGAAACAGCCCTTAGCGAGCTTAGGGGTTGCATTTGGCACATTCCACTTAATAGTGGCATTATTTTTGGGGGTAATTGTTGAATATTTGCTTTTGGTAATGCATTCGCAGTGCGGCGTAAAATGGAGAAAGGAAAGAAAAACAGAAGGGTGAAAGACAAGGGTTGCGGGGGTCAAAAGGGACGATACAGCGAACAAGCGTTTGGTGTGCGTGTGTGTGTGTGTGTAGTAAGTGCCAAAGTTCAACCCTTTTGACAAAAAAAGAAAAAAAAAATTGACTGCCAGAACTACCCTTGCCCTTGGCAGTAGCGCATCCAGCCAGCGGTACAGTTCGTGCCTGTTAAATTATGAAAAACCCATCAATTCTCAAGAGGGGTCGACTACAAGCAGTTAGTTAACAGGGGTTGTGCAAATATCGAATATGAAATAAATACAATATATATGTTGTATATATTTATAATGAATAAGATTTAATTTTGAATTTGTTGACTTAAGTAATATAAATAATATATATTTATAAATTATTATAATTTTATTTTAATATAATTTAAAATTCTTAACAAACAAAGAAAAACAATTGAAATTAATTTCATTTTTCAATTTACATACATCAAAATTAAGCAAAGCTAAGCTAACACTATTATCAATCACCACAGAGAGCGCATACAAATGTCGCCAAAACCGAACGAAAATGTTGAAAACGAAAGAACCGTACAGCATTGAGCCTGGGCATTCACATGTGCATGCGTGCGAGCATAGCGACTGCGTGTGTGCGCTACGCAGGAGGAGCTGGAGCAAGGACAAGGGTGAATCGATCAGTTGAGCTATTGTAATACGAGAGGTTAATAAGCAGCGTAGCTGCATGCACACATACTTATATACATACATACATACATATGTATGTACATATATTTAAGAGCAACTCTGTCACACACACACATATGCATGCGCACATGAAGCGTATTTGTTGTATATCTATTTTTAAGTCCGACTTTCGTTCAATTCGGCAAGCTAACGGTATAATTGACGCTGAGCTGACCACGCCTAGGCGCTGAGCTCAGACTTCATTACAAAAGCAAAAGCAAAAACAAAGCGAACCCAGCAATCAGCAACCCATTTTGATAGTTGAATCAACACACACACACACACACACACACACATACAGACGTGCGCAAAGCAATCTTATACGCCCCGAATGACACCCCAGTCGAGGCTGCCGTATGCATGTGTGTTTGTGTGTATGCAGATGTTGATAATTCCAAGGTTTTTTTTTCAAAAATGGTGAAGGAAATTCTAACGATAACAATGCCAGAGCTAATATGTGTGTGAGAGTGAGGCAATTACAACACACCGACACACACACACATACACAAGCGCGCGCGCTGCGCTAATGAGCGCAAGTGAGCCAGCAGCGAGAAAGAGAGAGAGCAAGCGAGAGCGCACCAAGCCAAATTGATGGCAGTGGAAAAAAAAGCACGCGCAAAGCAATTTACGCTGATTATACATTTGTCATTTTTGTATAAAATATACAAAAGCACGCACACACACACACACACACACAAGCAGAGCTACTCACACACAGGCCAGCTCATGCTGAAACGTTGGACACACACTCGTGCGCTCGCTCACACTGCGGCGCCAACGCCAACGACCCCCCAACCAGCGCCAACGGCAACAACAACAGCAGCAACAGCCGCAGCCCCAGCAAGCCAACAAGTTTGAGTTCATAATTCGAAACGATAAAAAAAAAGAGCGCATGCTCCGCATGGCTTTTTGTACAGTTGAATAAGACAGAAGAAGAAGAGTCTGCAGAACTAATAAGAAAAAACTACGTACAGATATACAAAAACAACAACAACAACGGCAAAATACAAAAGTCCAACCATAAAAAATCCAATACACACACACAGTCCGGCCCAAGATGAAGCCGGATCAGCGGACACACACATACATGAACGGGCCGCAATCAACAACCAAATAAAAGGCATAATAGAGAAGAGAGAAACAGCAGGCAAAAACACTTAACAAGCGTAGAAATAATATGGCGGCTGCAGCAGCAGCAGCAGCAGCAACAACAACAACAACAACGGTACAAACGAACGGAACACCAAAATGTTTCGTGCCATCGTTCGTTTCCAGCAACGATGAACCTCACATCCAGCAACATCAACGTCGCTGCCTGTCATTGCCAGCAGCGGCCCAAAAGAACAACAACAACAGCAAAAACAGCGAGATACAAACATACAGGCATACATATAACGATGAACATTTGTGAACGTCGACTACAAGAACAGCCCAAAGCGGCGCACACACAGCCACGAACAGCTATACGGGGGCAGCTCCACACACAGTCGCACAACAAAATGAAAAATGGAATGCTAGAGCTTCTGACAAGGCACAGTGGTGCACGAGTGCAATTTGTATGTTCGATATGAAATAAGAAATTATAAAAATAAAATAATATAAATTCCTTTCTCAGATAAAAAAAATAGAATATCTATTTAATATTTTATACAAGATTATTATTATTATTATTTATAAATATATAGTCAAATTTGCAACACAAATTTTAATAAAAACAGAATAGATAAATATATATCTATATTATAATAACATTAGATATAATAATATTATTGTTATTGTAACTTATAAATAAAATTATGCTATGTATACATTATCTGTTTTTTTTTCAAGTAGAAATTTAAATAATATATTTATAAAGTTTGTACAAACAAAGCGAATAACTATTTAATATTTTATGCAACATAATTATTACTATAATTTATATACACATATAGTCAACTTTGCAAGAAAATTTTGAATAAAAAATATTAAAAAATATATATATATATATATAATAATAATAAAATATATTATTTTTGTTATTGTAACTTTAAAAATAAATAAATAAAATGTTACATATACATTTTATATATTTGAAGAATGTTCGTCATTAGGTTAATAGCAGTTGAGCACTGTGCAAACGCCACATGCATATCATACCAGCGCAAGACCACGGTAACTGCAGCAACAACAACAACAAAAATCAGAAAAAACGTGTGTGCTGAATTGCCGGGTGCCATCAGTCACAGCCATTACAAATGAAAATGTCGAATCGGCACTCTTAGCAGTAAGAGCAGCAGCAACAACAACATGAAATATGAAACGGAATGAAAATGCAATTCACATCAAAATAATGAGACGCAGGCCACTGTACGAACGAGCGAGCAAGCGAAAGCGAACGATTGCCTCTTTGCGCTACATCCGTGGCACCCCCCGCTCCCGTCATCATGCCGATGCGACCCATGGTCCCCGGGTGAGGCCGACAAGCAAAACTAATAATAAAATAAAGCCGCTGTCGTTTGCTAGTCAGCTCAGGTATGTTTGTATGTATGTATGTATGTATATGCATATCTGTATGTTTGTGTGTATGCCTGTATAGGCGTATGCGAAGGTGTGGTGGTGGCAAACGTGAAATCGAAAAAAGAAGATGAAGTATAGCAAGTAAGCCAGCAGCAGTATCAGCAACAGCAACAGCAACAACAACCACGACGAAACGACATTCGAGTATACAGACACAGAAAACTGGTCTCTCGCTCGTCGACAAGGGCGGCAGTGCCAAAAGTAGCGGGCAGGGTGGATGACAGCGCGATACACACACACACACACACACACACACACACACAGTCATTCACATATCTACAGCCATACATACATACATACATGTGGATGGATGAATGCGCCACAACGCGCGCAAAAGCAAAAGCAAATAATGCCCGCCAGCTGTGTGTAGCCTCGTTGTTGTTGCTTTTTTTTTGTTTTCTTCTTTTTTGTTCACGTACATTTTTTCTTTCGTTCGCACACACCCCCAAAGCGCACACAACAAAACGCTGCGAACAGCGAGTAGTGGCGTGCTATTGCAGTCACACTCACACTCAATGGCTATGGCATGTGACTTGCTATTTGGCATCGCAGTCACACACCCGCATTTGTTATAGAGAAATGTTTCGCTGTATACGTGTAGTATCTGTGCGCGCGCGTGTGTGTATGTGTGTGTGAGTGTGTGTGAGGAAACTCGTTTTCCTCGCCCAGCTGCCTGCCAACCCTCCTAAGGCTAACACACACAGTCACCAATACACATGCGCGCTGCTGCTTCATTTTGTTTCGGCAGAGTTGCCGCTGTCTGCGCGCGTTTCAGTCGAAAATTCAACTTGGGAGCGCACGGTTTGCGTTTTGTTCGCCAGCTCGCGCCGATCTGTCCAAACCGCTAGTCGAGATAAAAGATACAACGCGTCGCGCTACGCACACACACACACACATACACACGCACACACAAATACTCACATGCACGCATACATGCAAAAGGCTCATGTGTATGCATCAAGACTAACTAAATCGCCAAATTAACAACTGGATTTACTATATATTTATTTTTTTTGAGTGTTGCAAGTTCAAGTTAAACAAATTCCACAAAATATCTACAAGATACATGCTGCAAAGTGAAAAGTTATGCTGCCGGCGTCGCAGTCGCAGTCGCAGCCGCTGCCAAAGCGAGCAGTGAAATTGTGTGCCGCCTAACAAAAAATATGTTGCTAGAGTTGTCGCCGCCGCGTTTTATGTAAGCTGAGACACACAACAATAGTTAGAAGCTAAACTCACCCCCCCTCATACCCCATACCCCCCATCCAGCCAGCCAGCCCAAGCGCCCACGCACATCACGTGTACAGGTGCTTGGACTATGCAGCATAATACATATAGATAAAACAACATAAAAAGAAAACAAAAATGAATTAACTGTGAAATAAAGCCCAGGCATTGCATTAATTGTGAGCCAACGCCAACGTCAACGTTGACGTCGACGTCGACGCAGCCGCTGCAGCGAGTGGACGTACGTACTAATTATTGCTCTCGTGCACGAAACGTTCATTTACACGCCTCAGTCGCAGTCGCAGTCGAAGTCTCAGACAGCGTACACACACACACAGACAGACACATACAATACACACACACACACACATATATATACACCGACTGAGGCTGACGCTCGGCGAGACATTTTTTTTGTGTACATTTTTGTATGTTTTCTTCTTGTTGTTGTTGTTGCGCTTGCCTTGCAACAAAGTTTTACGTTTTTTTTTGCCTGTTTTTATATGTATATGTTTATTGCCTGTACTCGTATATATGTATATATATATATGTTTATATCTATATCTATATATGTACGTTTGTGTGTGTGTGTGTGTTTATCTCATATATTTGTTACCGACAGCCAAACAGAAACAGCAACAACATTATAAAAGAAAATTACACAAACGCAGTAGCAGCAGCAATATGCTGCCAACAACAATAAAAACAATCAGCAGTCGCAGAATAGCAGCAGCAGCAGCAGCAGCAGCCGCAGCCGCAGCAGCAGCCGTCGCAGTCGCAGTCGCCGTCACAGTAACAGCAAAAAACAACAAAACATCGCTGTCGTCGCTGCTGCAGTCGCCGTCGCCGCTGACGTCGCCGCATGCATACTATTAATTTATTATACAAATTGTTTTTATTTTGAATAATGGATCGTCGTGCATTGAAGTTTATGCAAAAAAGGTATTTTGTGTTTCAGTTCTTTTATTTTGTTTGTTTTGTTTTTGTTGCGCTTTATTTTCGTTTTTAGATACAATATTGCATTTGCAAGCAGACACTAATACACACACACGCACACACACACACACACACACATAGGCATGCATACATGGTATGTATGTATATGTGTGTCAATGCACTCGCGTTTATTATTGCTTATTACTAATGTTATTTCTTTTTTTTTCTGCACACGCACTCACATACACGAACTTCTTGCTCTTGCCCTCTCTCTTTCGCTCTTGCGTTGCTTCTACTTGTGTATTTGTTATTATTACATTGCGCCGCGTCTCAGGTTAGCGTTGAGTGTGACCCTCGCAGCGCAAAAAATAAATACAAATTCTGTGCTGTGTGTACACACTTGATTTGATTTCCTTGATTTTATACACGGATTTCCCGTAGATTTGAAATTTATTAAATATTTACATACTTTTTTTTTGAATGTTGCTATTAATTGCGGCGCGCTGACTTTGGCGCGCAGCTCAGCAGCGCGACGTTTTTCAACACTGCTGCAAATAACAAACAAATGTGTACTAAATCTTTACACACACACATACAGAGTGCCTGTGCTTGTGCATGTGTGTGTGTATCTGTGTGTCTGTACGCGTGTGTATCTGTGTGCAGTTGCTGTTTGACGTCCCATCATAATCGAAGTTGTACTTGAAACTCTTCTTCAGCCAAAGCAAGCAAAAATCACAAGTCCCAAACGAGTTTTTCTTTTTTTTTTGTGGCCCCATCTGCTCAGCTCATGTAGTGTTGATAAAACGCTGCAGTCAAACTCATACAAACGCACACACACACACACGCAGCAAATTTCGCAATGCATGCGATATGTATGTGTGTGTATATGTGTCTGTGTGTGTTTGTAAATTTGTTGGTGGTTGATTTTTCTTTTACTTTTCGCAGTATTGAAAAGCAAAAGTTCTAAGCCAAAGTAACAAATTTGTTGGCCGAAACTGAAACTGCAGGCGGCATTATAAGCAGCGGGAGCACCGCGCCAAAGAAGAAGAAGAAGAAGAAGAAGAAAATAAAATAAAACCGCAGCAGCAACAACAACAGTTAGTGGAGTGCATTCGCTCTCTCTCGCTTGCGTGCGCGTGGGCGCCCATAGTTGGAAGTAAACAAAAATTGAGGCGCGTGGTTAGTGTTGCCATCTGTTCAAAAAATGTTCATATCTGACCGTATAAATGTAAATATAAGATAAATGTTATATGCATTTTTTTTTTTTTTGTGCCTTCAGTAGTTCCAATTTTGCATTACTTTAATATAATCAGATATTAATAAATATATGCATGTCTTAATTTTGCACATTTGTTTTAATATTTGTTGAAATATAAGAAATATTTATGCAATTATTTTTGTGTTTGCTGGCAACTCTACTCTTACACCAACTCATGCTCGCGCTCTCATCCATTTGGCACATAAGTGTGTGTGTGAGTGAGTTTGACTAAGAAAGTATTGTCATCCCGCTCGCACTTGGGCACTTGGGCAACGACTCGACAAGGGCGACATCAATGCTTCGCGCTCTATTGTATCTGTATTCGCAATCGTATGTGTGTGTGAGTGAGTAAGTTGTTGGTGGCTGTGGTCTGGCATGTAGAAATGAAACCGGTTCATATAATCAATATGTAGTCATCTATTTTCGTCTCATCCCCGTCCACCACCTACAGCGTGTACAGGTTTAATGCCCCAACAACCACCACCAAACGTAATTTTGCACGCATGTTTCTCGCAACAATTTGAATTTCATGTTCTATTTCTCTCGCCTGCATGCAAGCTGCGCGCGCTCTCCCACTGCCATCTCGCTCTAACCCACTCACTCACACTTGTGTTGTTTTTTTTTTTGATTATTATATTTTACTCTTCTTGAGCGCATGCTCGTTTTGTTGGCGTTGTCGGTTTGTTATCAATCAGCCTGCCAACTGAATTTGTTTGGAAGCGCACACAAAATTGATGATGGCTGTGCAGCATTAAAATTATTATTGTTCTTACACTGTTAATGGCAACGATGCTACTCAGTTTCACTCACAACATTGAGCTGACAAATACATTCAGAGGCTCTCACTCACTCTTACGCTCGCATAGAAATTACTCTCTCACACATACACACACACACACACATGCATGCAAGCCAGCATCAAACCAGTCTTAAGCTGCAAGTTTTTTTTTGGTTTTTTTTTTTGTGACGTTGAGAAGGATGCTGCTGCGTCTGGCACGGCGTCTAGTCGGCACTTTTTTTTTTGTTTTTTTTTCTTTCCTTTTTATTTATTTCGTTCCAGCAGCTTTCGCTTGTTCTTTGCCGTTTGCGGTGCTGCGCGTGGGGGCGTGCGACCTTAGCATACCCCAGTAGGAAACCAACAGCAACCCTCCCGCATGCGTTGCATTGAAACACCCCTGACCGATTTCATGGCTTGCCAAAACCGCCCACTGCCGCTGCTCCACCCCGCCCCCTCGTTTTTACTGTTGCTGTGTTGTTGCCAGGGGTAACCCTAACTGATGCTGTGCCGGCTCCTTTGGCCTCGGTTGTAGTTTTTTTTTCCATCTCTTGATTTTGTTTTTCCTTTTATCCATATATTTTTTATATGCCTCACGGGCATTGCGGGTAAGTTAGTTTGGGGGATTAAGGTGGCTCGGCCCGGAATGGATCTTGGTGTGGTTAGCCTGTCTTATTTAAACTAAAACTTTGTGAGGCTTTCCACCTCAGGTCTTTGAACTATGAAGTTTGGCAACGTCGGAAAAATGCTGCGCCTTGAGCTATGGCGACCTGTAAATCGTACTTAATTCCAATTAATCAAATTCGCATTCACAAAGTACACTCGATATTCAATTTCAAGGATGTACACAGTTGCGGTGTTGCCAAATTTCATAGTCATAGCAACAATACAAATGCAAAACTTTTTCATTTTGCTATTTAACTTTCTATGCATAACTTTAATTGTATTGGGAGCGTACATAACGGTAACTGCATTTGAAACTCTATGTCTCTCTGTCACTCTCTCTTGCTCACCCGGCAAGCGTCGTTCAGCTCGTTCAGCATCGCCTGTCTCTCCCACGCATGCACTCCAACTGCATCTCTCATTCACTCGCAACTCCTGTCGCTGCTTGTTTACAGTTAAAAATTGACGGCAATAGAGGAAGAGCGCAACAAAATAAAATCATAATAATCTATATATAAATGTTGTCCGGGGCTTATGTACGTATCGTATGTACGCATGTGTGCTTATGCAGTCTTTTGCATCACAAATGACCTCTTTTGAGTAACTAATGTGTGTGCGTGAGTGTGTGTGAGAGACTGTTATATGTGTGGTCTGGCATTATGTGAGCTACATTTACCGTTATGTGGGTCAATGATTGCAGATTGCTTCACGTGCATAAGGAATAAGGCAGAGCAGATCGAAGTTGAGGTTCAACGAAAGCTGACAACAAATTTTCAACAAAATATAATAATGAAACAAATATACTACAAATTAAAAGTAATATAATAATAAATAAAAAGATATATAATATTAACTAAAAATAATAAAATATCAATTAAAAATAATAAATAATTAATTAAAAATAATATAATAATAAATAAAAAAATAAATCAATTAAAAAATAATAATAATAAATAAAAAGTAAAATATCAATTAAAAAATAATATAATTATAAATAAATAAGTAATATAAAATTAATTACAAATAAAATAATTTAAATTAATAACATAAAAATAATAATAAATAAATAAAAATTATTTATTTAGTGTTAGTGATATATATGTACATATGTGTATAAAAACATGTATTAAATCATTTAAGAATAAATTTTAAATTTTGTAACTTAGCAAGCAAGTAAAATCTTTGACATGAATTAATTGTTTATTTTGTTTGCTATTATGAATGATCTTTGCCTCTGACGCTCGCTTAGTCTATGCTGAGCTGTGTCTGCGTGAGAGACAGAGAGAGCGAGCAAGGGAGCGAGCGCATGCAAGCATCTTTCGCCTACGCTTTCGCTCTGGCTTTTGTTGTTTTCTCATTGCTTTTTGTTATTTTATTTTGGTTTTTTTTGCATGCAAATGGCGGGTGCTGCCAACCTGTTTGCAGCTCGAGAGTGCAGTTTGCATTGCTTTTTCGCTCGTCTCGTTTGCTTTGCTGTTTTCGCTGCTTTTCATATTCATTATTTTGTTGTTATATTTTGTGATATTGTCGTGCAAAAATGTTGCATGCGAAGCGCGGTCGCCGCAAACGTTGCAAGTGTGTGTGCATGCCCCAGCTAGCTGTGTGTGTGAATTGTTTTTTCTTAATTTATATTTTTATTAATTTATTTTCCATCTCTCTCTCTCTCTCTCTCTCTCCTTTTGGTTAATGCAGAGCGGACACTGAAAGCGAAACAACAGCAACAACAACAAACACATTGACAGCAGCAGCAGCAGCAGCAACAATTTTAACAACAGCCGCAGCAGCAGCAGCAACAACAACAACGACAACAGCAGCAGCAGCCACAGCAGCCGCAGCAGCAACAACAACTACAACAACAACAACAACAACTGCGCTACCCCTGAAAGACAATTCGAATATAAGAAGCAGCAGCAGCAACAACAACGACAAGTTGCAAACAGCAACGCAGCAGCTACAACAGCTACAGCAGCAGCATAAACAACAGCAGCAGCAACAGCAGCAGCAACAGCAACAGCAACAGCAGCAGCAGCAACATATTGTTAGTGTTGAGCGACCTTTGAAGTGTTTGGAGACATTGGCGCAGAAGGCTGGCATCACATTTGACGAGAAATACGATTTTGCTAGTCCGCCGCATCCAGGCATTGGTAACAACAACAACAACAACAGCACCACCAACAACAACAACAACACACAATTGAACAACAACAATCACATCAAGAGCGCCACGCCCACATCAATTGCCACAAATTCAGCGCAAACGCCGCGACGCACAGCAGCAGCAACACCCACATCAGCAGCAACAACACCCACAGCAGCAGCAACAACAACAACAACACCCAACAGCAGCAGCAACAACAACGCGCGTTCACGCAGCGTCTCACGTTCGCGTTCGCGTTCCAGCACGCCCACATCGCGTGCAGCAGCAGCAGCAACAGCAGCAGCAGCGACAGCAGCAGCAGCAGCAACAGTTGTTGGCGGCACGCTGGAGAAATCACAGAGCCCCGCCCAACAGGTGGCATCCGCTGCGGCGGTGCCACTGCAAATTTTACCTGAGCAATTGCAGCAATTCTATGCGAGCAATCCATATGCGGCCATACAGGTGAAACAGGAGTTTCCCACACACAATGCCAGCGGCAATAGCAACAATGTTGTTGGCGGCGGCAACAACAACAATGGCGGCGGCGGCGGCGGCAACAACAACAACAATGGCAATAACAGCGGCAACAATAGCGGCAATAGCAATGATTTGAAGCATGCAACAAGTCTATTGGATGCCAGTCAAACGACACAGCTGCAACAGTTGCAGCTGCAACAGTTGACGGCAGCTGGCGATGGCAGTGCGGCGGCAGCTGTTGCTGCTGCTGCCGCTGCTGCTGCTGCCGCCGGCAGTCCGGCACAACAGAATGCGCTACAGCAACAGGCAGCGGCAGCAGCGGCGGCAGCAGCAGCAGCACAACAGCAACAGCAGGTTGTACAGCAGCAACAGCAACAGCAGCAACAGCAACAACAACAACAGCAGCAACAGCAGCAGCAGCAACAACAACAACATTCAGCAGCAATCAGCACAATGTCGCCAATGCAATTGGCCGCTGCCACCGGCGGTGTGCCCAGCGACTGGGCGAATGGTCGAACGGTGCAATTGATGCAGCCATCGACGGGCTTCATCTATCCACAGATGATCGTGTCGGGGAATCTGTTGCCCGCCACACTGGGCCAGCAGCCCATCCAGGTGATTGCCAGCAAGCACTTTCAGGGCAGCGGGCCGCAGATGATCACGACAACCACACAGAATGCCAAGCAGATGATTGGCGGACAGGCGAGCTTTGCCGGTGGCACCTATGCGATACCCTCGAGCCAGTCGCCGCAGACGCTGCTCATTTCGCCGGTGAATGTGATTTCGCCGCAGCAGCAAAGTTTGCTTCACTCAATGCAAGCGGCGGCGGCGCAGCAGCAACAGCAGCAACAGCAACAGCAGCAGCAACAGCAGCAGCAGCAACAGCAACAGCAGCAGCAAC
>JAWNPC010000934.1:1287500-1290000 GCA_035045365.1 Drosophila leonis
ATAGTAGTGCAACTGAAATGTTGAACACAACAAATTTTGAGATAAACTTAATATTTTGAAAACAATTTGAATACATATATATAATCTTCATACTCGCTTAAGCCTGTTTTTCAAATATTATGTCTATCACAACATTTTGCTGTTTAACATTTCAGTCGCACTACTATTTTCATGAACACAGCTGTG
Source organism: Drosophila leonis (assembly GCA_035045365.1). NCBI lineage: Eukaryota > Metazoa > Arthropoda > Insecta > Diptera > Drosophilidae > Drosophila > Drosophila leonis. The sequence continues at coordinate 1,287,687 of JAWNPC010000934.1, forward strand.
TAGTAAGCAGAGCTGTTAAAAATTCCATTTGAATGGAAATTCAAAATGGGTTTTCAGAACAAAAACCCATTTTGAATTTCCATTCAAATGGAATTTTTAACAGCTCTGGTAGTAAGGTGCGCGAAATAAGTAACTGGGACAGTGCGTTGCGGAAGACAATAACTGAACCGATCAAGATTTTGCAAAAAAGATTGAATTCAGTTGAGTTATATTGATAATTCTATGAAGCTTAAACAGCAATTTACTTTTTTTGAATTAAAAAATCTTGATAAATTCAGTTATTATCTACCTCAACGTACTGTCCCAGTTACTTATTTCGCGCACCTTATATATATATGTATATTTAAATATGCAAATCGCGCTGCTTTTCTACTCGTTTTCTTATGTTTTTTCGGCTATTTCATCATAAATATATATATATATATATATATATATATATAAAATTGTTGTTCATAATAATTTGTTATAACTTTGCTTTGGTATATTTTGTTGTATTATTTAAACACTAAACATATACACGTGCATAGCTATACTATATACACATGTATATACATACATACACATACACATACACATATACGTATATGTATACATTATATATATTATATATATATATATACGTCTAAGTTCGTTTAGCGTTTGAGCTCTAAGTCTAAATTTCTATACTTTTCTTTTATATTTTAGTTTATATATATATATATATATGTATATATATATATATATTTATATCGATAGCTCTAACTAACTCGGTTTACGCGTTGTCTGTGTGCTGCTTTGTAGTAAATATTATATATAATATATATATATATATATATATATATATATATATATATATAGACATGAACGCAATTTGTGATTTTTGTATTATTATTATATATTCGTTTGGTGAATAGTTATATTATATATATATATATATATATATATATATATATATATATATATATATATATATATATTCTTTATAGTATATAGTTATTGTATATGTTCAATACAATCAATTTCCATAATTCTTTTCATATTTTCCTTTTGATACCTGTTTCAAGTTATTCCAACAAGCAAAATATTTTTGTTTTCGTGCTGCTTTGGCACTTGTTTTACTCTTTTGCCTTAGAAGTAAATGATTTTTACGAATGATACAATAGATCGTAGCATATACATACATATATGTACATACATATATGTGTTTTTCTTTATGAAACCCAAACAAACTGTAGCTCACAAAATATATAGTATATATATACGCATCGCTTGGAATGTAGCGAATGAATAAAGACTTCAAGTTCAACTCAAACCAAAAGCATTTTTTGTTTACGTCTAGTCGCACTACAAATACCCTTTGCAGAACTTATACAAAACTTGATCAAGACATATATATATAATATATATATAGATATATATTTGTAATCTGTAGCATTAGCTTAACAAAATGAAGTGAAATTAGTTATATGAACTCAATATTTCGTTGTTCTAGTATATCAAATGCTATTGCCGATTTATATAGACCTGTGCATATGCATACATATATATATATATATATATGTTTATTTTGTAATCAAAACTTTTCAAATAACCCTCTGCATGGGCATTGTATAGATTACATATTTTTATTATACAATAAAAAAAAGAAAATATACAAAAAAAAAATATTTTTAAATTATAATTTATAAATTTTAATTGAGAATATATATATATATATATATATAGTATATATATATATATATAATATATATATATATATATATATCTTTATGTAAATGCTTAAATATATAGTCGCTAGTTATAAAGTTTTCTTTTCATATGAAGTTATTTAATAGCTCGAAAAAAAACACAATTTTCATACATATTTTTTAAAAATTTTGGTGGTGTTTCAATACTCGTTCACATGGCAACAGGCGAGCATATTGGTTTTGTTTGCATGTCTTTAAAATGTGGTATATATATTTTGATATACATGCATACCAGAGCTGTTAAGAATTCCATTTGAATGGAAATTCAAAATGGGTTTTTGTTCTGAAAACCCATTTTGAATTTCCATTCAAATGGAATTTTTAACAGCTCTGATGCATACACATATTAGTATAGCCTTAGACACATTTTTATATATATTCGAGCTGTATTAGAAGCCCTTTAGAAGCTAGAGACTAGACTCTAGACTGCTTAGCTCTTAGCTATGCGTTTTGACAAGTATTGCTTAACTAGCTCAGTTTTAGAACCAGTTTGAAGCTCGCTCAGTGGAGCTGCCCGGCAGCTCAGGCAAATCGGAAAATATGAATTTTTGTTCTTTTAGCTATTTCTTGTTGCAGCTTGAACGAGC
>JAWNPC010000934.1:1292500-1352500 GCA_035045365.1 Drosophila leonis
TGGTCTGGCGGAACATGGCACCAGCTGGCAGCGTCTGATAGTAGGTCTGCTGTATGGCAGCCGCAGCAGCGGCATCCACTGGAAAGCGTTGCTGCTCTCCGCTCTCGCTGTAGAAACTCCAGGTGCGCTGCTCCGTCTTCTGCTGCGCAATGGTGTTCGCCTGCAACGCAGCGGCCATTTGCTGCTGCAGCTGTGCCGCCTGCTGCTGCTGCTGTTGCTGTTGTTGCTGTTGCTGCTGTTGCTGCTGCTGTGGCACGTTCTGCGGCGAGGGATTCTGCTTGGGCTGATTGGGCATGGCATAGCCCTTGATGGCCTGCGGCACCGGCTGGCTGCTGATCACCGTTGTGGGTATCTGTTGTGTGAGCTGCTCCTGCATCTGGGCCAGGATCTCGTTGGTGGAGCTGAACTTAGGCTTGATGCCACGCACCGAGGGTCGCTTATTGAAGCCGTAATCGTTCTGCTCATCATCGTCGCTGCTCGCCTGCGATTGGCACTGCGATGCAGTCTCGACGCCCGTGTAGCGCTTCTTCAGCTGTTCCGTGCGTTTGGCCTCCGCCTGGGCAAAGGCGGCCAGTTCGTCCTGCTGTGTGGTCTCCTGGCCGGGCGTGCCGGCAATTACATCCGGCGCCACCTTACGTGCCTCATCCCCGCCGGCGGCGCCGCCGCCCACGCCAGCAGCTCCACCGCCGCCTCCACCTGCTCCGCCGCCCAAGACCATGCCCTGCGCTGCCATCGCTGCAGCTGCCGCCTGCTGTGCTGCAGCATCGCCAACGCCCGCTGCCGCCGCGGCTCCCAGCAGCTGGCTCATGTTGTAGTCAGCAGCGGCAGCAGCAGCCGCATAATGGGCATGTGCATGCGCCGCATGCCCGTGCTGATGAGCAGCCGCTGCTGCGGCCAGTGTATAGTAGGAGGACAGGTCGTCCTTGTTGCCGGCCACGCAGGCGGTCAGCGGCGCCAGTGTCGATAAGAATTGACGCTTCGGCTCGTTTTGGCGTGGCGGCGTTCGATGGATTTGTGTGTGCACTACTGGCACCTGGATGCCCATACCCAAGTCCGGTGCGGCCGGGCAGCGGCATTCCTGATGATGAAGAAGAAGTTGAAGAATGTTAATGATCAATAGATTATTGAACAAATATCATTTGATACTATCAACTGCAAAATGCCAAGCATCTTTGAAGATATTTCTATACAGCGGCCTTCTATGCGACTTTCATGAATTTAAGTAAGATTTCAAGGTTTCCATGTGTGTAATCGTAAATGTTTTTAATGACAATTTGTATTTGCCATTAATTTTCATATTTTCGGGTATATAACACTTGTATAACACTTGTATAACACTTGTATAACAGTTGTATAACAGTTGTATAACAGTTGTATAACAAGTTTATAACAGTTGTATAACAAGTTTATAACAGTTGTATAACAGTTATACAATATTTATATAACAGTTATAAAATATTTGTATAACAGTTATAAAATATTTGTACAACAGTTTTATTAAAATATTAGTAATCCATATACAACTTTTGAGTTATACAACAACTGTATAACAGTTTGATTGCCCGTCTCTGTGCTTCTCTCCTAGTAAGCCCGACTCTCTTTCTCCCTCTCTCTCTCTCTCCCTCTCTCTGTCTCCCTCCCTCTTTCTCTCTCCCTCTCTCTCTCCCTCCTTCTCTCTCTCTACCTGCCTCATTCCGCTTACCTGTGGTATGATAACAATAGGATTCTCCTCCAGCTCCATTATCTTCTCCTGCTTCTTGTCGCGACTGAAAATGTCAGCGATTTTCTTGTAAGCCGACGAGCCGCTGGACGAGCTGGAGACGGAGCTGCTGGGCGAGAAACTCTTCTCGCCGTTCATGAATTTGGGCGCGAGCGTATTGGGATTTTCCTCGCCGGCGGGACTATCGCGCTGTGCCAGCTCCGAGCAGTCACGTTCGCTGCCCAAATCCTGATCCTGATCAGCATCGGCAACGCCGCGTGACAGCTCCTCGACCAGATCCTCATCAATGTCGCAGGTCAACTGCTTGATGCGCTCCTCCAGCGAAATGTCCGACTTGACGGCCTTTTTCCTGCAATGACAATAGTTGGGGAGCATATGAATAAACTCAGATTGCCTGACTTAAAAGCTGCAGTTGCACTCACTTGATCAGCGAACGTCGTAGTATGTTGCGTTCCATGCTGCGCCGCAAGGTGTCCGAGTCGCCGCAGCTGCCAGGCAAGTGGGTGACCAGGCAGCCGGCACGCTTCGACTCATCAAAGGCGCGCAAAGCCTCCGAGGTGAGCACCGGCGCCTGCTGGGCCGAGACGCTGGGAAACAGTTGGCGCACCGCCGAATTGGGACGCAACGCATTGTTGAACAGTGTCGAATGCTTCTTAATGGGTATCAGCTCGTTGATCTGGTTCTCGCTATCATCCAGCTCGCCGCACAGCGACTGACCATCGCCATCGGTGCCGGCATTCGCCTGATCCTCGGTCACGAAACGCACCGAACGCTTCGTAGCGCCGCTTTCATCCTCTGAGGTGGTGTTATTCTGGTCATCCGATTGCTGGTGATTGAGATGCAGATACAAATGATTGATATCAATTATGTTTTAATGCATTCTCAATATACTGATTGACTGACTGTCTACATCTCTGATTAACGACAGACAAACTACCAAATTGATAGATTAATGTTGTGATTGACAGAAATTCTGTCTGTTTCTTTGATTGACTTACTGTGTGACTGACTGATTGCTTGATTGACAAACGACTTATTTACTAACTGACTCTGTCTGTCTCTTATTGCTTGATTGACTTACGACTGATTGACAGGCTTTCTGTCTGTCTCCCTAATGGACTTCTAGACTGATTGATCGATCTGCCTATCTCTGACTGACTTATTCACTGATTGATTGACTAACTGAGCGGTTGACTGGTTGGTTCCTGCCTCGACTTCAAAACTAGTTGATTGATCTGATTGATTGATTGACTAACTACCTGAGTATTTGTCATGCTGATTTGATTTTATTTGATTGCTTGATTGACTAGCCAAAAGATGACTGACTGGCTTTCTGCCTGTCTCCCTGATAGTCCTTTAGACTGATTGATTGACTGACTGAAGCACTTTCTATGTAACTCTCTGATTGACCTAGTCACTGATGGATATACTAACTAAGCAACTAACTGTCTGCTTGGTTGATTGATGGAATTAGTGATTGACTGATGAACTTACTGACTTGACTTCATTACTAGATGATTGACCTGACTGATTCCGATTGATTGATTGATTATAGCTTCATCTCACTCACCTGCGAAATGGAGTCCTGCTTCCAGAGCTTGCCGCCCTTAAGTATACCGCTGATCTGTGTGGTCGTTGTTAGCTCCTTGGGCGGTATGGGTGGCGGTTTCTCCTCATCGTATTGTTCTGTGCCAGCTGCTGAGCCTGCAGCAGCAGTGGCTGCTGCCGCTGCCGCTGCCGCCGCCGCCGCTGCAGCAGCTGCTGCTGTGGCGCTTGCCTTGGCCGGCAGCGCCGGTGGCAGCAGGTCCGATGCTGGCGCGGAGCCAGCTCCAGCGCCAGTTGAGTTGGCAGCGGCCGTAGCGGCCAGATCCTCGGGCGCTTCGCGTATAATGCGTCGCTCGGTCACTGTGGTCATAGTGGTAATAGTTTCAACAACAAATCTTTTTTTCTTGGCTGTGCTACTGCCCGCTGCTGGCACCAGGCTGGTGCCATAGCCGGAACCGGTTACGGAAACGGAACCGGGACTAGAGCTTGCGGCGGGCTTGCTGCTACTGCCCGAATCCTTTCTAACTTTCACTGTCATATACACGCACACACACACACACACACACACGCACGCACACACGCAGAGCACGAAGTTCAGCATTCACATACGGAATAGTCAGAGCGAGCGGCATATTTGGTTGTAATTGTTATACGAAATAGAGCATTGAACATATTTGCATTGACAGGTGGCAAAGAGACAAACGTGGTTAATTGGGAGAGCAGTGAATGAGCGAGGTCGAACGATTGATTGAGAGCAGCTTTAGTTGCAGCTTCAGTGTGCCGTGGTATTCTGATTGGTGTATAACATGTGTATAACAATTATAGATCTGCTATGTGACAACTGAACTAAAAGTTGTTTAACACATATACAACAGTCGTATAACAGTTGCAATCGCACGCCTATTATTTGATTACAGTTGTATAACAGTCGTAAAGCAGCTGCAACAGTCGTATAACAGTTATTTAACAAATTCATATAAATAAAGATGTACAACAGATGTGAAACAGTCGTATAACTGTTGTATAACAGTTGTATTACAGTCGTATAACCGTTGTATAACAGTTGTATCACAGTCGTATAACCGTTGTATAACAGTTGTATCACAGTCGTATAACAGTTGTATAACAGTTGTATCACAGTCGTATAACAGTTGTATAACAGTTGTATCACAGTCGTATAACCGTTGTATAACAGTTGTATCACAGTCGTATAACCGTTGTATAACAGTTGTATCATAGTCGTATAAACGTTGTATAACAGTTGTATCACAGTCGCATAACCGTTGTATAACAGTTGTATCACAGTCGCATAACCGTTGTATAACAGTTGTATCACAGTCGTATAACCGTTGTATAACAGTTGTATAACAGTGGTCGAACATTTGTATAACAGTTATTTAATAACTTGATTACAAATCGTATAACAGCTGTATAACACTTGCAGTTATACACCAATAGTATAACATATTAGCCGCATGTCTGTAAGGCTTTTGGAAAAGTTGTCTTACAGCTGTATAACAGTTGTATAACATTTGCACAAATCGCTTTCAATGGCGCCACATAATAGAAGGCAATGCATGATTGATCAATTTCTCTTTCTCTTTCGCTCTGCAATATGAGAATCGTCCAAATTGAATGAATGCTCCAGGAGAGGATTACTGCAGATTGTCTGATGTAAGCCATGTTAACTAAACTTATTATAATATTGATGATAATTTGGAAAGCTGGCAACGCATGATGAATGTAATTGCTGCTCTGTGCTATGGCCGCGGAATGCTGATTGAAGGAATATCGCAAAAATGAGGTAAACAAAATGCTGAGCAAATTCGGTTTTGGGTGCTAGGCGATTGGCGTGAAGTGGATGCAGCGAGCATATGCAGCTATATACAAAGCTAATGAGGTATTTGTAGAGCTGAGTTGAGAGAGCTTACCTGCTGCCGCTGAGGGCTTGTATTGTGATTGAAGCACATATTTGGGACGCTCCTCGCCGGCGATGATCTCCTTCTGCGTGATGCGACGCTCCGGTGAGCTGGTGTGCAATGGCAGCAGGGCCACAGCTGGCACGCCAATGGGCGTTAGCTCTTCGTTGCATTGGGCGGCGCTGCATTCTGTAGAAGAAGAAGATTGTCATGATTGATGGGCAGCTACATCTTTTACTCTAGTAAAGTACTAACTCCTATAAAGTATCAGTAATAATTCCTATGATTCATAATTCATATGAAAAAATGGTAAGAATTACATTTGTATAACAGTTTTCAATACCATATCTCATCATTCAATCTGTCGGAAGTTCATTTGTTTTATTGTAGATATATCTTAATTTTTTTTCATTTTTCATATTAATTGATTTCGAATATTCGACTGGGCAACGCCGGGTAACTCACACTGTCATACTGTTATATGGAGTATGCCAGTATAACAGGCAGGCCTGTTGCTGCAGCGGAAGCGCGCTTGAAGGATTGCTCGGGTATGAGGGCGCGGCCAAAGCTCTGGGCTCATGCCCTGGTGCTTGACTTAACTTTGGTAGCTTAGTGGTTCAGTGGTTCCGGCGGCTCGATGGTTCGGTGGCTCTTTGACTGTTAACCGGGTGGGTCACTGATTCCGCTTCGTTAGGCGCAACAAATAATGTTCAAAAAGGGGCGACGCGCGTTCCGTTTTGCTTGCCAATCAATAAAGCGTGACCAAAATTAATGTAAACATTGAGCCTAGCCCGTTTCCCGACTTTCCGAACTCACACCCTGCCAAAAGTGTCGCTTCTCATATCCTTCTATGGGCAACCAGAAAACAAAACCATCAACAACTACAAAACTTGCGCTTGTTTATCCATTTAGTTAAGTTTCCATAAATCAATCAATTGTTAACCAACTTCGACGTCTGCGGCAATGCGGGCTAACGTTTTTCTTCCTTTCATTCGTTTCGTTTTTATGCCTCATAGCCATGAACTCACTGCAAATTGTTGCACAAAGTGTTGCAAGTGTGGGCTAGAGTTGCATATAGTCTATAGAAATCTATAAACTTTGAGTCTGAACTCGAAGACGACCTCAAACGGATTGACCTCAATAAGTTTCATATACGAACTACAACATATGGTAGTCCTATGTCATTAAAGAATATAAGTATGACAGTTGTATAACCGTTTCATTCAAGGTATTATACAAGTTTGACGACTATTGTATACTAGTTATTTAAAAGAAGTACAATTATATAATAGAAGTTGTATAATAGTTAACAAACAGTTCTGTGGTTAGTAAAGCAGTTGTATAATAGTCTCAAAGAGGTTACACAATGGTTATATAACAGACACATGACAGTCGTAGAGTCGTATAAGTCGTATATAACATGACAGAAGTTGTATATAACATGACAGAAGTATGACAAGTATATGCCGCTGCAATGACAAGTATCTGACTAGTATAAATGTTGTATAACAACGGAATAACATGTGTATGACAGTATATGACAATTGATATATAATGCTTTAGCAGCTGTATAAAAGTTCAATTCTAAGTATAATAGTTGTATATCAGCTGTATAGTAACAGTATAACAGTTGTATAACACTTTTATAGTACTAGTTTTACTACATACTATATAATAGTTATATAACACTTCTGCAGCACTTACATAATTGTCGTCGAGCTGTTGTATAACAATCGTATAACAGATGGATTAAAGTCGAATTATATGTGTATAGCAGTTATATAAAAGCAAATAAACCAGTCGCATCACAGTTATATAACACTTGTATAACAGTTTTCTTAAGCCTTAAATCCCCATTGGCAGCGATTGCCCCCGAAGAACTTCTGGCAGTCGTATTAAATGAAATTTAATTAGCTATTAAATTTCATGGGCCTGCGCTGCGACATAAAAAATCAAAATGGCGTCGCATTTATGGCTCGCACCCAATTGGCACGGTCTAGACCCAGCTGATGGCCGGCCAGAGGAGCCTGTTTGCATAAATAATTTATGATTAGATTACACAAAGGCAAGCGAAAAAGAACGCTGCTGAATAGAAGCAAAGCCCAAAAGGACACAGACGAACCCCCAGCCAACACCCAGCCAACCCCCTCCACCTAGCCACGCCCAAAGGGATGCCCGCTAATTGCATGGGAGCTAGCGAAACATAAACCAAAAGCCAAAGGACATTGGCGCAGTTACCTGCATCCTGTAGCTGCTTTGCGGCGCATTCGGCACACTCGGCGCACTCAGTGCAAACGCCCTGCAGGTCCTCATCGGCCTGCTGCTGCTGCTGCTGCTGTGCTGTGGCCTGATGTTGCTGCGTTTGCTGTTGTTGTTGTTGTTGTTGCTGCTGTTGCTGCTGCTGCTGCTGCTGAGCGCTGCCCGCAGGTGGCGGCGGTGGCGGTACTTGACTGTTGCCGTTGCCATTGCCGTTGCCGTTGCGCGCCGCCAACATTGCGGCACGCTGCTGCTGCAGACGCTGTATCACCTGCAACTGTTGCAGATGCTGCGCCCCAAAGATGTGACCGCTGAGCGCACCGCCCAGCGTATTCTTCAAGCTGTTGTCCTTGTAGCCATCCGGTGGACTGAGCGCCGCATCGTCCACAAAGTCGATTGGCGGCTGGAATTTGGGGCTCTGCAAAATAGTTCAAAGAGTCAAATTACACTCAAAGAAATTACGTTTTTTTAAAAATAGCTGTATAACAATTTTGTTTATGAAAATAGGTCAACAACTGTTGTGAAGGATGTTAAGTAGCTTTTACACTGTGTATGACAGTTGTATAGTAGTTGTATCACAGTTATATAACAGTTTTATAATAATTGTATAGCAGCTGTCTTACATGTGCATAAAAGTAGTATAACACTCGTATAACAGTCGTTTAACAGTTGTATAGCAGTTGTATAACAGTCATTTAACAACTGCTGACTGTTGTATGACAGTTTTTACCTAGGCTTCATTATCATTTCTTACTGTGCGAACTTTATTCTGAGTATAACAGTTAAGTATGCCACTTTTTCTTTAGCTTATAACAGTTTACTTAAATTTTTCTAAGTGTAGACTCAACTTAATGTTAGCTAACTAAGTAAGTTATAGGCAACTAGGCTTCTAGCTGCACGTAATTGTGCGCCCGCTCGCAAATTAAGCTAATTGAGTTTTATAGCCAGACGGAATGGGGGCGTTACATACATATGTGTGTATGTGTTGTGTATGTGTGTGTATGTGTGTGTATGTGTGTGTATGTGTTGTGTATGTATATGTGGGTGGTTGTCTGGCTGATGAACTGTGTGTGCTCATAAATCTGTGTTAAGTTGCCTCGGCGGCTGTGCAGGAAACTAATCATAAGGCAGCGACCGTTGTTTGAGTATAACACTTGTACGGCGGGGTGCTTAATTACTGGCATTACAGTTATATAATATTTGACATAACATTTCAATGTTGTAGCAGCTGTACAATAGTTGCATGTCACCTTGCTTGCATAGCACACAGCCTGCCTTAACGATTTCTCATTTGCTCTGAAAGCATATAACATTCAGTTTATAAACGTATAACAGTTCTATAGGTCTCTAACTGTAGCTAACAGCTGCTTGAGAGTTTATTAATCATGCAGCTATGTTTTCAAGTTGCTTTAGCCATATTATAAGAGTTGTATAACAGTTTTCTTTTAGGTACAAATTGTTGAAAGGTGGTTCATCATTGACTTTTCGCTTAGAAATGTTAATTATGTTGTAAACATATGAATGGCACGCGTATAACAGTAATATAACAGTTTGACAAATGCACTTTTGCAAGCCTAAATTGTTGAATGGCTATCTGCGCTAGTCAGTGTTACACTAATATACCAAAAGCATACGTATAACAGTCGTATAAAAGTTTGATAAATGCTCTTTTGCATGCTAAAAATGTTGAATGTTTATCTGCACTTGTCAGTGTTACACTAGTATACCAAAGGTATACGTATAACAGTTGTATAACAGTTGTATAACAATTGTATAACAGTTTAAAAAATGATCTTTTGCATGCTAAAATTGTTGAATGGCCATCTGCGCTTGTCAATGTTACTCTTATACCAAAGGTATACGTATAACAGTTGTATAACAGTTTAATAAATGAGTTATTTCAAGCTAACATTGTTGAATGGCTATCTGCGCTTCTCAGTGTTACACTAGTATACCAAAGGTATACGTATAACAGTTGTATAACAGTTTGAAAATGAGTTTTTGCAAGCTAAAATTGTTGAATGGCTATCTGCGCTTGTCAATGTTACACTATTACTCAAAATACATACGTATAACAGTCGTATAACAATTATTTCTTTTCAGCTGTAGCTTCGCAAGCCGCCTATTAGCTGATTATCTAGCGCTAAAGCACAGCAACAAGCCACAAGCCGCAAGACCAAGGACAAGACACATGCATATGCGCACACACATGCCAAACACATGCATTTGTAAGTGCAAATGGAAGTACATTTAACACAATGCATTTGCAATTGCAAACAAAGTCTAGGCCAAAAGTTCGCTGTGGCTGCCGCTGCTGCTGGTGTGGCAAGGCAGGGCAAGGCAGGGCAAGGCAAGGCAATCAAGTTGCCAAGAAGTTTTTTCTCTTTTTTCTACTTTTTTGTTGCTGACTTCTTCAAGCAGTGCCTCATAAAGCAAAAAGCCGCGCACATAACGTTGAGGAAATGCTACAACGTGTTTTAGTGTGTGTGGGAAAAGCCAAATGGAAAATGGAAAATGGCAAAGTCGTTGCACAGCGCCATAAGAGCACAGCTTGGCCATAAAGATTGTCAAATTTTCTTGTGGGTTTTTGTTTTGCAATTTACCTGAGAGAATTTGCAATGTGTGAGGAGGTGTCTTGGGCATATTGTATATATAGGATATATATATATATATATATAGGATATACCTATATATATACTCTCTTCTCTATCTATTATTTTGCTTGATTTTATGTCAAGCTGTAAAATTTTAGATTTCAAAATTTTAATTTAATTTGTTTTTGGCTCAACTTTGACATCTTCTAACAACAAGTCTAAATTGAATTTATCAAGAATTCGCATAGAGTATAAAGTTGAAGCAGTGAGAGTAGCTTAGTTATTCTACAGTAGTCAAAAAATATTTAAAAAATATTTTGAATTTTAATTTTAATTTTATAGCTTTTTCTTGTAGCTCAATATTTAACCAAACTAAACTTGATTTAAGCCAAAAAAAAACTATATTTAATATTTTCTCTTAAAGTCATATAGCTGAAAGGGAAGCTCTAAGTAGTCGCTATCGCATAAATATATCTTAACTGTTATATGCCTGTAAGAGTAAGAGTATTTGATAAGTTGTATAACAGTTTCTACTTCATGTTTTACTTTGTTCCGTTTGCATGCTATAGAAGATCTACAATAGTTAGTTGCGGTTTGTGCACGCCTAAATATATTTAAATATCTTAACTGTTATATATACCTAAAAGACAATTTAATAAGTTGTATAACAGTTTCTACTAGTTACATTTTTTCCTCTGCTGTTTTGGCCTACTATAGAAGCTCTAGCTAGTTGCTGTATGTTCTCGCATAAATATATGCATAACATAACTGTTATACACCTGTTAGGGTATTTGATAAGTTGTATAACAGTTTCTACTCCATGTTTTCTTATGCTGCTTTGGCCTATTATAGAAGCTCTAGCTAGTTGCTGTATGTTCTCGCATATATATATGCATATCATAACTGTCATACACCTGTTAGAGTATTTGATAAGTTGTATAACAGTGGCTACTGCATGTTTTACTTCGTTGCTTTTGCATGCTATAGCAGCTCTAGCTAGTTGCTGTATGTTCTCACATAACAATCTATATAATATAACCATATCTCAACTGTTATATACCTGTTAGATCATAAGAAAAGTTATATAACAGTGTCTACTACATGCCATCCTTTGTTGCTTATGTCTACTGTGGTAACTCTAGCTAGTTGCTGTCTGTCACATGTCACAAAAATATATGTATACATAGACATATTACAAACTGTTATATACCTGTAAGAGTAGTTGACATGTGGTATAACAGTTTCTACACAACATTTTTGCTTGCCTTTGCCTTTGTCAGCAGCTCGAGTTCAGTTTGGGTTATGCAACGCGTTTGGTAAACTTGTTACATACACTAAATGCATATTAAACTCTTCAGAGCAACTGGCATGCACACCTACACAGAGAGAGAGAGAGAGGGGGAGGGAGAGAGAGCGACGCACACAGACAGGGATCTTAGGCATTTGCCACATGCTTGAGCAGCGCCAAGTCAAGTGCATTGGGCGTCCACCCACTTGGCCAAAGCACTCAGACAGACAAACGGACGGACGGACGGACAGATAGTGAGTGGGCGTATTGTGTGTGTGCTGTAGGGGGGAGTGGGGGAGTGGCAGCAGGACATTTGCCATGGCAGATAAGCAAAAAAGAGGCGCACTCAAGTGACGCTCATGTGGCAGAAAATTGAAATTTAAACGCAGCTCGAGGGCCGCTTAGGATCGATGTAAAGGCAACAACAAAAAAAAAAGGAACTTACAGCGTGCATGGCGTATACGTAATGGGCCAAGAAAGAGAGGTGGAGAGAGAAGGAGGGGGTTAGGGGGGATGGGGCTGCAGAGCGAGTTGCTGCGACAGCAAACCTTGCGAATGTCCTTAGCAACATGAAACGCGTACATCACGATAAAAGGCACAATTTCATAAAACAATATATCAGTGATATATATATACATATGTATATATACACACACACTCACACACACATGCAACAATGTTGCTAACGTGCTGGAAGTCACTTGAGCTGCATTTTGTGTAAAAGTTTTTAAGTGATTTATACACCACTTGCACAAGGATAACGAAGTCTTGGTGGGCGGAACTCGACTCGAGCTAACTACAAACTTGCTACCAGCATCTACAACAACAACAACAACAGTTGCAACTTGCAACTTGACTTGCCTTGACTGCCACTCGAGCCGAGCTGAGCTGAGCTGAGTGAAAGCTGGCTGCCAGGAAACAGGATATGAAATACAAACAATAAACGTATATAGATTATTAAAGCCACTCAATGGCGTGCAAAGCAAAATATGGCACGAACAACTTTGTTCAATTATAGTTAAACAATTGTTTTCTTGTTGCCCATAATTGACAGTGCGCACAGTGGGCCAAAATGGCTAATAAATAACAACAGCCCAAAAAAAAAGTGGGTGAAGGTGAAAGAAAAGTGCATGGCACAAGGCTAAAGTAGAGTTGACTTTTAGTATATGTATAAGTTAAAAGGATATATTATGGGCAAGAAGAAGAGGTTGGAGGACAGTGGGCAGTGAAGGAAGATTGCAGACAGAAGACTGATGACTAAGGAGAAGACTAAAGACTGAAGACAATGTAAAAAGGGAATCCAAAGGCAGTTGAGACACAAGAAGTAAAGTCTTTAATAAAGTGAGCATGGAAGACTTTGTCGCACTGGAAGAGGCAAAGACTGAAGACTGAAGACTGAAGACTGAAGACTGAAGACTGAAGACTGAAGACTGAAGACTGAAGACTGAAAAGTGAAGATTGTAGACTGAAGATTGAAGACTAAGAACTGATGACAGTTGAGACACAAGAAATAAAGTCTTCAATAAAGTGAGCATGGAAGACTTTGTCGCAGTGGAAGAGGCAAAGGCTGAAGACTGAAGACTGAAAACTAAAGATTGAAGACTGAAGATTGAAGTCTGAAGACGATGTAAAAAGTGAATCAAAATGCAGCTGAGAAAAGAGAAGTAAAGCTTTAAAGAAAGTGAACATGCAGGACATTAGACGGTGGAAGAGGCAGGCAGAGACTGAAGACTGAAGATTGAAGACTAAAGATTGAAGACTGAAAACTGAAGATTGTAGACTAAAGAGTGAAGATTGAAGACTAAGAACTGATGACTGAAGACAATGTAAAAACTGAATTAAAAGGCAATTGAGACACAGGAAGTAAAGTCTTAAATAAGCTATACATGGAGGACATTGTGGAAGTGAAAGAAGCAAAGAATGAAGACTGAAGACTGAAAACTGAAGATTGAAGACAGAAGTTTGAAGATTGAAGTCTAAAGACTGATGACTGAAGACAATGTAAAAACTGAATCAAAAGGCAGCTAAGACACAAGAAGTAAAGTCTTCAATAAACTGAACATGAAAGATAATAGACGTTGGATGAGACAAAGATTGAAGACTGAAGATTGAGGACTGAAAACTGAAGATTGAAGACTGAAAACTGAAGATTAAAGTCTGCAGACTGATAGCTGAAGACAATGTAAACAGTGAGTCAAGACAAGTAAACTGTGTGAACATGAAGGACAGCAGGTTAAGGAGGAGGCAGCACTGAACCCCAAAGACTTTAGACAATATAAAATGTGAGAAAATCCTGTGGTGAAATTAAAAAATGTAGAAAATTGACATGAAGTTAAGGCAAGACAAGTGAATGTCTCAACAACCTTGTAAGTTGAAAAGAAGTAAAAAGAACTTGGCTAATCAAACTAAGGTTAATCAAAAGGCTATAAAAGCAAATTGAAGTCATCTAGAATACAGCTTCATACGCAATAAAGTGACCATAGAGGACGCAATATTAACTCTAAGACTAATTTCAAGTTAAAGTACGAAATTATGAGCTGAATGGCAATAAAATGCAGGAATAATACAAAAGTCTTAAAGCAAATGCAGGTAAATGTGAAGAAAAGCAAAGGAAATCAAAGACTACAATTAATTGGCCATTCGACGAGAGAGGCTAATGAGCTAATATTATTGTAAGTTTCTATTGAAATGCCATAAGACTAACAATATGAATGCCTAGTATGCTAAACTAAATGTTAAATATTTAACAACAAGTTAAACAAAAGAAAGTCATTTGACAATAGGATCACTAACAAGACATACACAAAGTAAATAGCAAACGGCTGATTGAAGACTTAGTTCAAATATGTTTTGACAACTTAAAAGCAAAGACAAACTGTTAAAATATTTAGCAGCAGAAGACAAATAAGATAGCTAAAGTTGCCAAATACGTGACAGCAGAATAAATAGTCACGCAAAGCTGCATAGTTGACTGGTTAATGAGTATACATATTTTTCAAATATAATCAAATCAATAAAAAGCTGTTTAATATTTAACAAGAGACTGAGAGAGCTAGCTAAAAGTGGTACAAAATGAACAATTGGTATATAGTATAGCTAGAGAGCCATCAACTAAAGTCAAGTTAAGTCGAGCATTTTACACGTGTGTTCATGAAAATAGTAGTGCAACTGGGCACTACATTTTAAATAGCCAAATTTAATGAAACACAATTTAAAACGATTGCAATTCCAATAAATGTCAATCAGTAGCAGAATAAGATTTTTTTAAAATTTACTATATTTATTTATTTTTTTCAACGTGTTATATCCAGCACTACTATTTCTATGAACAACCTCTCTCTAAACGGTACATACATATATGTATCTCTGAAATCGCCAAAAGCAAATGAATTCTAACGGAAGTTTTTTGCAAATCTCTTCTTTGCATTCTATTCTTAACAAAAAGTGGATATATTTTTATTTTTATGTTTTTTTTTATTTTTATTTTTTTTTTAATTTTTTATTTTTTTTATTTTTATCATTATTTTTATTTTTATTTTTACTTTTATTTTTATTTGTATTTTTATTTTTTTTTTACTTTTATTTTTATTTTATTTTTATTTTTAATTTTAATTTTAATTTTTATTTTTATTTTTATTGTAAATGTAGTGCAGCACTACTATTTTCATGAACACATTTGTATATGAGTCATTCAAAGACAAAGACAAGCTGTTAAATATTTGACAGGAGGATGAGAGAGGTGACCAAGAGGTCTAAATATTTGACAGTAGATATATGGGTGCTACTGTCATAAACTAAAGCATTGTTGATATGTGTTTAGAGAAGAAGACAAATTGTTAAATATTTAACAACAGGATGAGAGAGATAACTAAAACTGCTAGATATTTGACAATAGGTGTAGCTAGTAGATTCCCCATTAAGTAAAGGCAGGTTAAATGGAACATTGTTGATATGTGTTAAGAGCCAAAGACAAGCTGTTAAATATTTAACAAGAGGATGAGAGAGGTAACTAAATATTTGCCAGTGGGTGTATAGCTAGTAGACCGCCCCCATTAAGTAAAGGCAGGTTAAATGGAACATTGTTAATATGTGTTTATACCAAAGGCAAGTTGTTAAATATTTAACAAGAGGTTAAGCCCAAATCCCATATTTGACAGGAGAAAGAAAAGCAAAAGCTTATGGAATAATTGCCAGCAATAGTTTGAAACAAGTAGCAATGATATGTTGATGTTGTCTGACAGTCTGACACGAAGTTTGGCAACAGGAGAATAGAGAGCAAATCAAGGAAAATCAAGGAAAATGCAGAGAAAATGGAAAATGTGTTTTAATGCTCAACTATTAAGCTGGCTGTCAACGCAACTCTCTGTCTCTCTCTCTCTCACTCTCACTCTCGCTGTGTCTGAGTGTTGCCTACTTTTGTGCTGTGGCACACACACACACACACACACCAACACACACACAGACATGCTTAAGCTGCCTTAAGCACTTCAACTTTGCTCACTTGTGCAACTCGCCGCTTAATCCGCTTAACGCGCGCGTGTGTGTGTGCAGCAAGCTACTTCTAACTGCCACCTACTCTCCCACTCCGACTCTCCTCTCTCCCACTCCCACTCCCACTCTCCCCTTTCTCTACACTTTGTACACTCACCTGTGGCGTTCGTCCATCGGCCGTGTCAGCGGCACTCACCGCATAGTTGCACTGGCAGCCCTCCTCGCAACAGAGCCGCACCAGCTCGTGCTCGCCGCAGGTGCACGGCTCCTCGTCCTCCTCATCGTAGGCGCAATCCTCCCGTATCAATATGATATAGTCCGCCTCAAAGAACTCGTTGCGCGTCTCATCGAAGACGACGCGATTCTTGCGCGCTGGCGGCGGACGATTTGGTTTCTTAAGTAAACCGCGCAGCTGCCCATTCATTTCGCGCATCTTGAACACGTTCGCTGTAGCAATTGTTGTTGTTTCAGTTGCTGCTGCTGCTGTTGCTGCTGCTGTTGCTGCTGCTGCTGCTGCTGTTGTTGATGTATTGTTAACGATTGCACTCGCTGCTGTTGTATAAGTTGCTGCTAGAACTGTTAGGCACTCATTGCATTGGCACACGCTTTCGCTCTCGCTCTCGCTCTCGCTCTCACTCAGCTCGCTCTCGCTATGGCCAACTCGCTCTGGCTGCTGCTGCTGCTGCTGCTGCTCGCTAACAAATTCAGCGAGCAACTCGTCGTAGCACTGATAGCCGCGTCGCTGCTTGCTGCACTCGGGCAGCGGCTCACTCTGAGCTGAACTCGCTCTAATATCGAGCAATTGCAATTGTCTCGCTGCCTTCAAATAGTCGCCAAAGCGTTGCACATCGAATTCGCTAAGCGATGCCACAAAATTCCCACTCGATGAGCTGCAATTGTTGCTGTTGTTGTTGCTGCTGTTGTTGTTGCTGTTGTTGTTGCTGTTGTTGTTACTGTTGTCTGTGTTAGCTGTGGGCACGAAGGCGCTGCGTATTGTTGTTGCTGGCGTCTCAATTTCAATCAGCACCTGGCTATCAGCTAAGCTCTCACAGCGCACGCGCTCTGCAAATTCTAGCTGCGTATTCAGCAATTGCTGCTGCTGCTGCTTGTGTTGCTGCTGCTGCTGTCTGCTATTTGCTTTGGCAATTTGTTCATTAGCAATGTCTTGTATACAATTTCGATTTAATTGTATTGCACTTGAGCCTTGGGCCACGGCCAATAGCGCGCTTTCAACTGTTTTATTGTCCTGTATAGCGCTGCTGCTGTTGCCGTTGGGTGTTGCTGCTGCTGCTGCTGCTGCTGCTGGCTGTGGGGGTAGTTTCTTTGTTGTGCTTATTGTCGCTGTGCTGGCATTTAGTTGTATTAGTTGCTGTTGCTGTCTCAAGGATGCCTTTACACAATCATCAACTACAACAGCTTCACTACAGCTGTTGTTGCTGGCAGTGCTGCTGCTGCTGCTGCTAGTGCTGCTGCTGCTGCTGTTAACGCGTCCCTGAAAATTATGCTGTAAGCGCTTCAGCCTTTGGCTAGCCACAAAATCATCAGCCAAATCGTGCTCAAAATCAATAAGATCCTTATCGTTGCAGCTTGTTGCGCTGCCTGTCCTCGCTGCCTCCTTTAGATCATCGCTAGCGCTGAGTCCAGTTTGATTCTCAGTTATTATTATTTCGTTAGCATTTTCGCATTTTCGCTCGTTACGTTGCACGTCAATCACAGCAACAGAACAGGCGTGCACTGGGCCAGCAGCAACATTCGCTGGCAATTGCTGCTGCCATCGGTTGTCTAGCTTCAAATATGGCAATGACAATGGCGTCGTCGTTGTTGCCTCCTCCTGCTGCTGCTCCTCCTGCTGCTGCTGCTCCTCCAACAACAACAACAACGTTTGCTCGTGGCGAACACTGGACTCTTTTGTTGTTGCTGCTGCTGTCGCTAAGTTGCTTTGCACATTTTCACTCGAGTTGTTAAAAAAATTGACATTTAAAGCATTTTCACAGATTTTTTGCACCAAATTTTCTGTACGTCGCGCGTCGCTGTCAGCGTCGTCGCCAGCTGCGCTGCCCGCGTCGTTCTGGTTGGTAGTAAAAAAAAATTCTTGCTGCTGCTGCTGCTGCTGCGGCTGCGGCTGCTGCTGCTCGTTTTGGCCAATTTCGTTGCTAATTTTTCTTGCTTCAATTTGCACCAAATTTTCAACAATTTTCAACAATTTTTGATCTTGGCCAAAATTTGTTATTAACTTTGGCTGCTGCTGCTGCTGCTGCTGCTGCTCAGCTGCGCTTGCTGCGACGACTGCTGCTGCGGTTGGTGGTGGTGCTGCCGCTGCTGCTGCTGCCGTTGCTGCTACTGTGAGTTTGGCTTTGAAAAGCTCACTGCCAATTGTAGGTATTGAGCAGGCGCTGTTGTCGCTGTTGTCGCTCCCCATGCCTTTGGCATTGCTGCTGCTGGCTGGTATTGTTGCTGCTGTCACATTGGGTGGTTGCTGGCCATGGCCAGCATGGTCTGCGTTTGCGCTCACGCTCACGCTTACGCTCTCACGCTCGACTTGCGCGCGCTCACAATTGCTGACAACTTCCGCTCCTGTGTTGCTGTTGCTGTTGTTGCTGTTGTTGTTGTCGCTGTATTCAGCACGCGCATGCGCCTGTGTTTGCATGTCGCTGCTATCCGCTGACTGGCACGCCTCCTGCAAGCCCCGCACAGCGCCCTGCTGCTGCTGCTGCTGCTGCTGTTGGTGCTGGGACTGGGGCTGCCACGCACAATGCGCCTTGTATTGCACGCCAGCAACATTAACTCGTGAGCTGCGTGCCTCGCATGCCAAATCGACGTCATCAGTGTCATCAGCAGCAGCAGCAACATTCAAACCTTGTACACCGTTAGACATGTTGCCCGCTGCAATCAGAGTTGCTGCTGCTGCTGCTGCTGCCTCAATTGCAACAGCAATATGCTCATTATTGCTGCTGTCGTTGTTGTTGCTGTTGCTGTTGCACTTATAATTTGCATCTTCATTATGTTTGCTAAGCGTTTTGTTAGCCATCGTTGTTGCCGTCATTTTGCTGCGTTTCGCTGCTTCATCGCATTGCTGCCGCTCCCTGTCCCGCTCCAGCACGCTCTGTCCGTTCGTTAAAGCCAATGTTAGCATGTCCACAATCAGCATAGTTGCTGCCGTGCCAACACCAATATCTACACATGTAGAGCGTCAATCGTCATTCAAGCTGCGAATTGCAATTCACAATTAGTTCAAGCAATAACTACAGAAATTAGCACATCATCATAAAAGATAATCAATAATAATCATAATTATCGGGCAATCGATACTTTCCACGGTACCGTTAATAGCGCCTCGACGTTTTCTAGATCGTGCATTACCCACTCCAATTATAATTAGTCTATCATGCTGCGACCTAACCTCATTTTTACGTGCTTTTCACTCGAATCCTAATTGAGGAAAATCAATTTTTATTTTTAAGCAACAATTTTTCAAAAAGCACTTCAAATATATTTTTAGAAATTTACTCTATATTGGAAAATTTATTAGAAATATTTTTAAAAATTTTCAGAAATGTTTTCGCTATAGAACAACTTTATTTTTTATGATAAAAAACATTTCTGAATTTAATTTTAAAATATTTAATATTTTTAAAACTCATTTTAAGTATTTTTGATGTAAGAAAATTTACAACAAATTTCTAAAAATATATTTTGAAATATTTTAAAATAGGAAATTTATATAAATTTATTTTTAAATGTATTTTACATTAAAAAAATACTTAAAATGTGTATATTCGGATTTTTTTAAATATTTAAAAAATATATTTAAAAATAATTTTTTGTAAGAAAAATTTTGAAAATATTTTCAGAGCTATTTTCTAACACAAACGTATTTTCAAAATATTTATATGTAAATATTGTATCATATTGTATCATATATTATCATATATATCATATATCATATATCATATATCATATATTATTATACGAGTACATTATTATATATTTTTTAGCATATTTTCAGACATTTTTTCTACATTTAAAAAAGTTTTTAAGAAATATTTTCAGAATTTATTTTATATGAAAATTATTTTATAGAATTTTTTGATCAGAAATATTTCGAAAATTTCTCAGAAATTCTCTATTCTATTGAAAAGATAATCAGAGAATTATGATTAAGAAGATTTTAAAAACTCTTGCTTAAAAGTAAATTATATTTTTAGGTCAAAAATTTATATTATATTTATATTAAAGTAAAAAGTATTTATAAAAAAAAAAATTACTAAATAAAATAATAAAACTAAAACAAAATATAGAAAGCCGAAAACTTGAAAAGAAAAATTGTTTTTTATTGACATTTTTTTATTTTTAAGTGTTAAAATCAAAGTGAAGAAAAGTGTCTCAAAAGATATTAAAAATTTTCATGTTATGCCATGTTCTTCTTACTATAAACATAAAAAAAAACAATATGTACATATGTATATAACCACATACATATGTATGTATAAGTATGTGCATACATACATACATTTGTGTGTGCATTTGATGACAAGTTCCGGTTGTTAAGGTAGAAATTTGCATATTCAAATTGTTGAGCTGGTTCATTGATACGGTGACAAAATGTGGGAGTTTTTCTTATCGGAAACTCTCACACAGAAATAAGGTGAAAACATTTACCAACAGGTAACAGGTAACAGGTAACAGCTATGGGCAAACAACCAGTTGAATTTTCCACTTAACTAACCATATAACATAATCTTAAATGAAGTTTTTTTTTTATTTTTCTAATTTTTGCATAAATTAAAAAATTTACCGGCTAACAAATTTCGACACAAAGTGTTGTTTGGGAATTGCTGTTGCTGCTGCTGCTGCTGTTGCTATTGTTGTTGTTGTTGTTGGACTGACACAGAAAAACAGGTGCGCGAATGCAACGAAGCGCATCCTGTGCTCAGGATGTCGCCCCACAGCGCGTGTGTGCGACTGAGACGGACGGGGGTTAGTTGTTAATAGCCGCTCGTTACGCGCGAATGCAGAGCGAAAGACACCACCGAAAAAAAAAGACACAAACAAAAACAAAAACACACGCACACTTACACACACATACGCAACGCGGAAATGTAAACAACAAAAACTACAGTGAGCTACGTAAAATTCTGTGAATTTTTGGCTGTGGGTTGGTTTCAACGTTCACCGATCGCCGCTTAAGACGCACGTCCGAACGCGTTTCGTGGCGGAAGTTGACTGAGCAAACGCAAATGAAAAGGCAGCTCGCAACGCTTTCGGCTTCGACGGCGGCTCTCGGGCCGTCTTGAGGCTCGGCTTGAGCTTCGGCAACGGCTACGATCTAGGCGCAAGCGCAAAAAACTCAACGAGCGCCGAGCAAAAGAAACGACGCCAAAAGACATTTGAATTACGGTGATGGAAATGCTTGGCATGTAAGCAGAGCGAATCAGCACCACGAAGAGAAAGAGAGAGAAAGAGAGGGAAGGCAGAGGAAGAACAGACGAGCAGAAGGGCAGCGCACAGCATTTAGTTGTTTAGCGAACGCAACTAGCTAATACTTTAGAAGTTGCGCAAGCGCAGTGGAATTAAGTGTGAACTATATTTAGTAAGCTGTTTAACAAATATTAATCATAAGCAGTTTACATACATATATTTAATAGTATTTTTCCTGTTATAAACAATATCTATATTTTTCTATAACTAATAATAAAATATTTAAAATATCGCTGTGTATTATTAAGTGATATTTAACAGTCATATAGAGCTCTATAATACATTAATATTTTGGTTTGCCTGTCACATGCCAAGTCTCCAGCTATCATACTCGCTTGTTATGCTTATAGGGCATAATTACTGGCCCAGCCCAATGGGCTCGCCCATAGCTCGCATGCACGGGCTATCCCAGCGGCCAGCTGCTGTTGCTGCTGCTGCTACTTGTGGATGGTGCGTGTTGTCGTTGGCAATTATGCGCTGCACTTGCCAGTTGTTATACTCGTTCAACTAGCGTAAACAGAGTATATGCATTGTGTGCAATAGCAGCAGTTAATAACATTTGCTATATGTTTATATGGCAACGTTTACTAATTGCATGCTGTGCCGTTAATCGTTTAGCTTTAAAGCTAAAATGAACTAAATTTTTAGCTATTTTCAACCACCATGTACAATAGATTTGACTGCATTTGATATATAGACGAGTATGAGGCCGACGACTGCACAGTTCTTGCTTGCTGCGACGCTGGGCAGCTCTATTGTGGGTATCTATTAGCAGCCCCTTCGCGCTGCAGTGGCCCCATAGAAGCGACAATTGGCTACGGTGACCGGCGACAGTTTTTATGTGTGTGTGTGAGTGAGTGCGAGAGTGTGTGCTTGTGCTTATGTGTGTGTGTGTGCGTGGTTTGGTAAAACGTGCTCGTCTCGCGATCATCGAGTGTGCGACTCTGTGTGTGTGTGTGTGTGTGTGTGTGTGTCGTGTATGTATGTGTGTGTGGTCTTTTACATAGGAAGCAAAGCGGCGTTCGTCTTATAGAACCAAAATGTATATAGTTAAGATATCAGCGAGAAAGATGTGATGGGAAAGCAAGCTGAACACATAATGCTTGCAGAAATCTAATATAGATTAAAGAGCTCCACTCTATTCTATCTAAAGTCGATAAATGTGACTAAGAGTAATTGTAGAAATACGTTTGAAGACTTCATTAAGACGGCAAGCAACAATAACCGTATAACGGTTCAAATCGATTGTTTGCTTTGAGCTTGAGGTTCAGAGAAACGGTTCAACTAGGATTTTAGCCGATTTAGCTTAGAGAAATGATTCAATTGTAAATGGAACTGGTTCATAGACTAAATTATGAATTTTGAATTTAAATATTTATAGTTTATGTAAAATAATTTTATAATTTATATGTATGTATGTATGTATGTATGTATGTGCATACATATCTTATAAAAAAAAAGTTGAAAACTTTCTTTCAAAGCCCTAAAATCATAAAAAAAATACAACTGAAAATCACGAAAAATTCAAAAAAAATTTGTTGAACTACGTGAATTTTTCGAGAGAAACAAATAAAAAAAAAATACATTTTTACCTATAAAAGTGAATAAAAATTTATAAGTAATACTAGACGAAACTTGGACTATGAATCGAAACTGTGAAAAAAAGATCTTAAATACAATATATATTTATATAATATATATTATATACATAATTGTAACTTAGCTCAGATCTTAGATCTTACATCTTAGATCTAATAAATATCATATGAAATATTATATTCTAACCATAGCCTAACCTATATAACCATAATCCATAATCATATATTGTATATACATACATACATACATACGTACATATGTATGCATATAGCTAACTATAGAGAGGTTTTCTCAAGTATTCTGTTGCTGATATTGTCTTGCCTTTCGTAAGAGATCTTAAGCTGGCATTGAAATATAATACTAAGAACTTTAAAGATCGATTACTTAAGCTGAAGTAGCTCCCACGACAATGTGAAGTACGTACAGAGAGAGTGAAAGGCAGGGGGAACATATAAATGGGCTTAGTTACAAGATATTCATATGGGAGAGGGCACAAAAAAAGAGGGGCTGACGTATGTATATAGGTAGGGGAGATAGTAGGTAGGTAGGTAGATAGTTACTTCTAAGTAACCCCATATAAACAACGCTCATTACACTGGGCTGTAAGCATTGCATGCAGACGTTGGCTGAGAATGAAGAAGAAGAAGAGAATGACAATGATAATGATAATGGCAATGATGATGATGATGATGATGATGAATATGAAGATGATAAGGCTGATGTGATGGAAAATGAATGTGTGTAGACTAAAGCTGATGATGATGATGATGATGGTGATGATGATGATGATTGTGATGATGATGATGATGATGATGACAGCTAGTGGGCAAAATGACAAAAAAAAGCACAGACAAAAGCAGCACAGATGCAAAAGGGGCGTGGCACAAGTGTGTGTGTGTGTGTGTGTGTGTGCGCGTGTGTGTGTGTGCCTGGGGGGGTATGGGGAGTGATTGGGTAGCAAAACTTATTACAAAGTAGGAACAGAAGTGAGCAAACTGAATGAATGAATGGAAAATTGTGGGAACAATGGCAGGCAGAGCGTGTGAAATAGCCAGCTGCTGATGACGATAATGATGTTGCTGATGATGATGATGGTGGTGGTGCTCAAGATTCAGATTCAGACAGCGTCTTAAGGTCTGTTTACTGTTTAGCACACAATGGCACCATTAAAGGTCGAATCTCACAGGCAAACTCGGCAAACTTTATATCATCAACACTCGCACACACTAGCTGTCTCCCTCTTACCCTCTCTCTCTCTCTCTCTCTCTCTCTCTGTGTATAGAGACTCTTTAGAGTCCATCATAATTGCCATTTTGAAGTTAACTAAAAAAAAACATAACTCTCCAATGGATTATGCACATATTTCTAAGCAATTTTCTTAAACGTATGTGCGAAATTTTCCTTAAGTTTTTCCATTCGAGTTCAAGGCAAAAGCCATGAAAATTGTTAAATTGTAAAATGGAAATGGAAATGGAAATGGTTCGTGGTTCGTGGTTCGTGCAGCAGTTATGACAATGCATTGGGCCAAATGAGTTGGCATTTTAAAGCGTTTGCACTTGGCCATTTGCTCAGGTTCAATGCTTCAGGTGAGGGACCCTTTCAGCCATTATCCAGCAATTACTTAGCTCAAATGATCAATTTGCCAACTTTCATATATAGAAATTCATATTATTATTATTATTATTTTATGATGAAGAAGAGGACAAAACTCTTTTAATGCTTTTTGCTATATGAAGAAAGAAAGAAAGATGCAGCCGGGAGTGCACGACTAACATATGCCCGGAACTCCGAGCGATCTGCATGCTCCATAGCTTGTATCTATGCTTGGCTACACAAAGCACATGCACTTGCACATCCAAACACACCCACCCCCATCAGGAAACGAGCATACGCCGCTATCATCTGCCATTTAAGTTAGGTATCGATTTCTTGAGTTGAATTCGAAAAGGAATGCACGCGTTTGAATGCATGTTTGCACACGTGTGGAGCAAATGCAAGCGATTGGGGCTGACTGCCACGTGGCCTTGCCAATTGACCAAATGTGCTCAAGTTTGTAGCCTCGAACGGACGGAGTCAGCTGACTGTCCTGATTGAGAGTATACAGCTGTGTTCATTAAAATAGTAGTGCGACTAAAATGTTGGACAGCAACATTTTTGTAATAAATATAATCATACTATATATATTTATACAATATATACATATTCAACTTGTTTTAAAAATATAAAATTTTCATTTCAGTCGCACTACTATTTTTATGAACACAGCTATATTTTATTGGATCTGTCACACCTCCTTCTACCTGTTACATACATTCTCACAAAACAATTATGCCCTGAACTGCCATTTCAAATGAGTTCAAATTTCTTTAAGTTGAGTTGAAGTGGAATTGTTGACTGCCCTTTGGGGTTAGCTATATATATTCTTGATCAGAACGACAAGCTTACGACGATCTAGCCATGTCCAACAGTTCGTCTTTCCATCCGTATGGGCCCAACGACCTCGTTAACTACCAAAGCTAGAGATCTGAAATCTAACGTAGCACAAACTGATCGATAACATCGATACTTATCGTTAAAAATCGATCATACTATTAAGTTTTTAAAACTCAAATACCACCGAAACTGAAGATTTCAAACTTCTCTTCCAGTCAAGCACTTCCGACTCGAGCACTATTCCGAATTCTATATAAAACTCTTTTCCTTAACCAAATCTTAACTAACTTTTTCATTTCAAAAACCCCTCTTAATTGTTATTTGAGTTTCCAAAAAAAAGGTGATCTCTATAATTAAAACCAGGTAGATCTAACATTTCCTAAACATGTCTTCAAAAATATGAAGCGAACACAAAATTGAAGTTCTCCTTAAATGGAGATCATAAAACTCATGTAATGTACGCACAAAACATTTAGTTGTAAGAATTGTGCGATTAAAAGGAAATCGCTTACAACGCCACGCCACGCCCTACCGCCCCTTCACACTCACACACACACACTTAACACCTTGCAGCAACTGTTCTGATGGCTGGGGACGGCTGTGCCTAAGATTGTTCAACAACTTACGGGCACGCAGTTGTACAGCTTATTAGTATACCCTGTAATACAGCTAATGTGAGATGGGGTATATTGAGTATCGAGTTTTAGATGGATAGCAGTAAAACGCTGCTTACAGGGTATTTTCTAGTTGTACACTGCAATATGAAAAGTATTTGTATATGTTTGATTTGGATATATACATATATTATAAGGTATCTTCTAGGTCTTTCAATGCGCATTTAGAGCACGCTTTTTTTATTTTTACAGTTTACAGGGTAACATTTAGTCTTCCAATGCAGCTGTCCTTGAATGTGCGCCAGACTAGAAGAGATGCGTATACAGGGTATCTTCCGGGTCGATCAACTAGAGCACACTTGTTTGATATTCTCAGCTTACAGAGTATCTTTTAGTCTTACAAACGCAACTGTTGATTAGTATATGATTGAATTAAAAAGCTCGGCATACAGGGTATCTGCTGGGTCTATCAACTACAGCAGGCGTGTTTGATATTAACATTTTACAGGGTATCGTCTAGTTGTCAAACTGAGTTGATGATTTGCTTATGTTTGATTTGAAAAGTGCCGCATACAGGGTATCTGCTGGGTCTATCAACTACAGCAGGCGTGTTCGATATTAACAATTTACAGGGTATCTTCTAGTTATCAAACTGAGTTGATGATTGGTTTAAGTTTGATTTGAAAATATGTGCATACAGGATATCTGCTGGGTCTATCAGCTACAGTACGCTTGTTTGATTCTTACAATTTACAGGGTATCTTCTAGTTGTCAAACTGAGTTGATGATTGGTTTAAGTTTGATTTGAAAATATGTGCATACAGGGTATCTGCTGGGTCTATCAGCTACAGTACGCTTGTTTGATTCTTACAATTTACAGGGTATCTTCTAGTTGTCAAACTAGACAAAATAAACTCGTTTGATTTGAAAATGTTTGCATACAGGGTATCTTCCGGGTCTGGCAACGCGCGCTTGTTTGTTTTTCTCTTCTCTTCACTTTGACTTTGTCCATTGTCTTCTGTTTGTGTCATTTTGCTTTGTTAACTTGTTCGTCGTATCCAATTCACCTAACTGACTTTTAATTGTGTGTGTGTGTGCGCGTGTGTGTGTGTGTGTGT
The DNA here is from genome assembly GCA_035045365.1 of Drosophila leonis. Lineage (NCBI taxonomy): Eukaryota > Metazoa > Arthropoda > Insecta > Diptera > Drosophilidae > Drosophila > Drosophila leonis. Next base: position 1,319,556 of record JAWNPC010000934.1, read on the forward strand.
GTGTGTGTGTGTGTGTGTGTGTGTGTGTGTGTGTGTGCGTGTGTGCGTGCGTGTGTGTGTGCTGTAGCCACGCCCCGTCGCGAAGTGACAAAAGGCATCCAAAACCGAAACCGAAACTGAAACTGAAACCGAAATGGAGTCCCATTTAGTTTCGCGTGTAACTCAATTTATGGCTGTGAAGTGTGGCTCGCAGTCGCTTCTTCGTATGCCCTTGCCGAGCAGGGTATTCTAGATTTGAGCAGTCAGTATGTAACACTTCATAGAGTATGGCTATAAATGTGTATAGATATTGCTGATCGGTATGAATAGTCGAGCTGTGGCTGTCAAGCGCGGCTTATACCATATAGCCTTACAAAGGTAGGGTAGTATAGATTTGATCAGTCATTATGTAACAGTTCATAGCGTATATCTAGAAATATATTCCTAATCAGTATGAATAGTCGAATTGTGGCTGTCAAGCGTTGCTTATACCATATAACCTTACAAAGGTAGGGTAGTATAGATTTGATCAGTCATTATGTAACACTTCATAGCGTATGTCTGGAAATATATTCCTGATCAGTATGAATAGTCGAGCTGTGGCTGTCAAGCGTCGCTTATACCATATAACCTTAGTAAGGAAGGGTTATATAGACTGTAGGCTCTAGAAAATTTAAAACGAACTTTTCATCAAGTAACGCAACGTCTATAGCCCTTTCCTCTATAAAAACTTTAATAGAGAAACAAGTCCAACACTCACAAAGAAGAGTATTTTTTCTTCGGCTTTCCTTTTATATTTTTCCCCTTTTAAGCAACGTATGGCCACGTGCAACCCGGAAAAGTCTGGATATATATCTTGGCCCACGGCAAACGTGATATCATGGAAAACGCATCTGCAAAAAAAAGAAAGAAAAAAGAAGAAAAAAATAACAATATTATGCAACACTAATTTTGTCGACTCAAATAACTGTTTGTGCAGTCGAGCAAACCCCAACAACTGATATAATTGCTGTGTCTGCAAGTCTGTAAGACTCCTGGGTAGTTGGATGCTTGAATAAGAGCTTGCCATGAATGAAATATCAGGAGTTTTCATTGAAAATTATGAAGAAATCATTGAGGAAGATATGTATGTATAAGAAATGTGATTAGAGATTCGATTTACGCCAAAAATCCCAATAAAAATCGCATGATTTATGAAATTCAATTGAAAAACATATGAATTTAGTGGGATTGCATCTATTTCGACACGCATTGCCAGTGCACATGACAAACGAGCTGTAAGCTGCTTTAATGCTGCTGCTGCTGATGTTGCTGCTGTTGCTGCTGCTGATGTGGCTGCATGCGACGTTAAGCGGATTTGCGTTGTATAACAGTTACTTGATTCTTCCTGCGGCACATGTTCCACATAAATAGAGCTGTCATTTGCAATGCAAGCACGATATCTTCCCGCTCCCCACCCCCCACTATCCGCCACACCGTCTATCGATATTTATTAATTGCAATACGATAGCTCTTTTGTATTATGCCAGCTGCAGCTAAAAATAGCTGGCAACGCCTAAAAGGCTGCCACATCGCGTGCATAAGCCAATGGGCTGTATGCGTTATATGCGACATTCTATTATGGAACAAATGCCCAATGGGCAAATACATACATACATACATATGTATATATTTACATACATACATAAGCACACATGTATCTACTGTAGGCACACGAACTATTGTCGCTCTTTGTGATCAGCTCTGCTGTGACTAATACACGCGCCTGGGCCGTACTTGCTGTGGGCGGCGTAACAGAGACGGCAACAGAATAGCCATTCGGACAACTACAGCCAGACAATGAGCCAGCAGCAACAGCAGCAGCAATAGCAGCAATAGCAGCAGTAGCAGCAGCAGCAGCAGCAGCAGCAGCAACAATGCGAGCAAGTCACGTGGCAGGTATGCGTGACATCGTAGTGCACATTTTGAGGCACATTCGAATTCGCAGCAAATGCTCAATTTAGCATTGGATAAAGTCAACGTGCCGCCGCCGACGCCGACGCCGCCAACGAAGTGACCCCCACCCCTTTGCGGGACCCCCTGTGCGGCTGGTCTGTCGCGGCGAAGCAAACACCCTGACAGCAGGGGCTACCCACGAGTCGAAGTCCCGTTTTCTATCGACTATCCCAACAGTAGCCGCAGAAGCGACTTCAATCTTCTGCTGTTGCTTTGATTACGCGTACAAAGCTTAACCCTTAAGTGTGCCAAAGGGTCGTTGGATAACCGACAAAAATTCTGGAACGTTTTGCTTATGAATACTATACTATACTATAATAATTGTAATATTTTATATTTGAATTGAAAATTTAATTTTAAGAAATCAATTTAATTTTACAAAAATTATTTTATTTAATAAAAGTTTATATCTAAAACATGTTTATCTATATTTGATTGTGTAGATTGAGAAATAACAACTAAGCAAACGAAAAAAGTTTTGCGTCTTAAGCGACCACAACATTGCACATAGAGCGATGCATTAAGGGTTAAGCTCAGAGCTAACGAAAACTATGTCAAGCCGAGCAATACCGAGTGCCAATATTCCGAAGAAGAACGCACGTTGTGGCGGCTGCTGCGACCATGTCATGTGTTGGTATCTGTGTGGGCACGAAGCATGCATACACACATACAGGTCGTGTCGCTGAGTGTGTTTGCAGTTTTGCAAAGCTTGGCACGCTGGCGCCACAATGCGCTTTTTGTCTCTTAGACTTAGTCAGTATTCGTACGAGTCTTCAACAAGTAGGTCGCGAGCAACGGGCAGAACACAGTTAAAAGTTTGAAACTGTTTTTTAGCTAACGCAAGCGGTATTGAACTACATAAACATACACACGTATCAATATTTGTTTTTTTTAAAATAATTTTTTCTGTGAAAGTGGCAATGCAGTTAAAGTGCAAGAATTAAGTATGTGCTACATATAAATATATTTATGTATATTAAAATTATAAGTGAGTTTCACACATACATACATGCAAATGTATTCTTATTCATATGCTAACTTCATTTGCGATGCGTAGATCGGCATAGCGAGAGCGTAAGAGAGATAGAGAGCAATGCAACTGAACGAATGCACAAAAAGAGTACAGAAACAACAACGGTTCTTAAGATTTGTGAGCGGAGAGCAAAGCGAATGTTTTGATTATCATGCAATTGTATGGCTCTGTGTCTCTACATGTGTGCAATGGAAAACTCAATTGAAACTTACATAAAGAGCGTTGTTGTCAATGGCTACGTAACATATTTACTTTAATTGTGCACTTTTTACTCTCATCGCACAGTCTCGAATAGGGTATATTGGTTTATTGTCATGTTTGTCTATGGCGTGTATATATGCATGTATATGCAACAGGTATACAGAAAAGGTGTTAAGCGTAGAAAGAAGACACAACTTTTAATATCTATATATTATATTAAACATTCTATATTTGACAACACAAAAGATCTAAACTATATTGTATACCCTCCAAAACATTCCATATTCCCACATACATATGCCGCAGTTAGACTGTGTGAAGAGTATCACGTAGTCGTTTACGTTGGAGTATAGTATAAGTGCCTGCCCTTGCTGCAGTTAGGCTGTCTGTTTTTGTGTGTGTGGGAGAGGGAGAGCGAGAGAGATAACGGCCAGACTTAGCTCAGAATGAACAACAACAATTGCTTGAGACAGACCGGCCCAACTGCAATAACGGCAAAAAAAACAAACAAACAAACACACACGCACACATACATACATACGTATGCAAAATTGCAATATGCATATGTATGCATGCATGTGAATTGCGGTAGTCCCCTAACAACAGGGATAGTTTATGCATATTACACATACGCCACATTGTATTTATTGTAAGGTAAATTATTTTGTTTTTTGGTCTTACGAACAATATTGCTTGATTGATACGAGGCAATCAATTTTAATCATGCAATTAAACTAAGAAACACATAAAAATGAATATAAAATTAATAATTTGATACTTAAAGCGTAAGTTGTTTTTTTAAGTTCGAAAATCAACACAAAACACAATCTGAGAAGCAAATGATTATTTGAAGCTAGGTTTGGTCTGTAAGAAAGCTCTATGAAAAAGCTGTCTGCTAACGGTAAAAAATGCGGAGAAAGCAAAATTGAAAAATATATAAAAATTTATTGATTCTGACTGATCGTAAAATGTTTACGTATACAAAAAAATATATATAATTTTTAAAATGTACAAAATAATCAACAAAATGGCAATGCAAAAAATTTCTTTAAAAAGAAAAACACTTAAAAAAAACCCTAAAAAAATTCTGATTTTTAAATTTTAATTCAATTTGAAAAGTTATTGACTCCAAACCAGGCTTAATCAGCATTTTTTTTAAGTCTTACGTAATATTTCAATATGAAATATTAGATAATGCTTTTATTCCGGTCTGTCCAACAATTCGCTCAGGTCGAAATTTTGGATATATGTAAGTTCTTTTATTTTTAGACATAATATTAAAATATATATATTTACATAAATATATGTATGTACATATGTCTGCATTACGTAAGTCAATGGCTTCCAACAATTCGTTTGCTCAGCAATTTTCATAAATTTCATATGAACAAAATTATGAAATTTCAGCTTAATTGAAATTTTTGCAGAATATTTACTTTTATTCGTTCTCTCTTCTACAATTCAAACGATCTGGCAGCGCTACTTATAATTGTCTCTCTTATAATTTGCATTTCTGCCATGCCGGCATTTATGCATACGTATTTGCGTCATTTTATACGTTTACGTACTTATACACTGATACGTCGTTGCTTTATGTTGTGTTTTAGTATTTGTTTTGTTTGGCATTCGACTGCATAACGGCATCCGTCAGCAGTCGCAGTCGCACTCGCAGCTGCAGGCTGCAGCTACACGTGAGTCCAATAACAATAAAACGCTTCTCTCATTTCTCTGCATGCACACTACGCTCTATTGCCATCTTTGTCCCACTCAGCTGACTTGCACAATAGATGTTGCTGCTCGTTAAACGTGACGGCAATTTCATTACGTTGTCTCTTTACGATGAATCAACGTGAAATCTATTTTAATATGACTCAATTATGTGAATGCCAAACAATTAGTGAGTTGTTTGGCTAATCAATGAAGTTTGTTTGGGTTTTGGTTGTTTTTGTTATTTTTGAATGTGTTTTTTTGTTTTGTTTTGAAAAAATGAAAAAATGATTAGAAAAAGAATTTCATGTTTTTCCTGGAAAGTTGAGTTTATAACGAGAATTTACGATATATTATTGTATGTAAGCTCTTGGTATGATTGAAATATATAATATTGATTCCGATCAGAGTAGGATAGATGGTATTCTAAGAGATACACAAAATTTCGTTATACCTGAAAAAATCTTTTGTATATCATATTTTATTCAGTAAAAAAAATATAAAAAAAATAATTAAAAAGTCGCAATATTTTTTTTTATATTATATTATATCAAAAATAGTATAAATTGTATGAAAATTATACAAAAAGTTCTTTCAAATTGTCAAAAATTTTCGAAAATTGTTCAGTTTTTATATGATAATATATATAATATTATATATTTTGTAGTATAAATGGTCATTACTAACTAATTTTTAAATTAATAAAAAATACATAAAATTAAATTAAGTTAAAAATTAAAAATAATAAAATATATAAATTTGTAATTAATAAAACAACAAAATTATTAATTTCAATAAATTTGCATCTTCTACTTTCAGGCGCACACAAAAATTGAGTTAATTGCAAAGCTTTTGCGAATAGTTTTGAGACATTCGAAAAGTGCTTTATAGAGAAGATTTCTTGAGCAAAAAATGGAAGGAGAATCCACAGAGTCAACACATAACACGAAAGTATCCGATTCGGCATACTCTAACAGTTGCAGCAACAGTCAGTCACAGCGCAGGTAAGTTGAATGGCGCGATCCAGTTGTTCGCGGAATACCCTAAACGGCTGCTCTATTCCCCATCCGCAACTTCAGTGGCAGTTCGAAGTCGCGCCTCAGTGGCAGCCACTCGTCCGGCAGCAGCGGCTATGGCGGTAAGCCCTCGACTCAGGCCAGCAGCAGCGATATGATTATCAAGCGCAACAAGGAGAAGTCGCGCAAAAAGAAGAAAGCCAAGTGCACGGTGCAAACGTCGACAGGGACAGCGCTGGAGAGCAGCGACGAGCAACTTCAGCCACAGCCAGGCAGTTCAGTTGGCTGTGAGCAGCTGCAGGAGCTGCAGGACTGCACACAACAGATGTGCGAGCCACCGGCGAAGGATCAGCAACAGATGAGCGAGCAACTGCTCGCGGTGGATGACAGTGAGGCGACTAAGCAGCAGAGCGTACAGATCCAACAGCTGCCCACGGCTGTGCCTCTGTCCGTTAGCTGTAGCCTGCAGCCGGGCAACAATACAGTTGCCACGAGCCATGGACAAGTGAGCGGCGGCGGCGGTGGCGTTGGCGGTGGCGGTGGCGTTGGTGGCGGTGGTGGTGGCGGCGGCGGCATCATCGGAGGCGTTGGCATCGGTGGCGTTGGCGGCGTTGGCGTTGGCGGCGGTGGCGTTGGCGGCGGTGGCGTTGGCGTTGGCGGCTGTATCAAGTCGGACAAGACATACGAAGCGCTGCCGAACAAACTGGAATCGATGGCCGCTGGCGTGGGCAAGCAGCAGCACTTAGAGCGGATTAAGGAGGATAGCTTCTGCTGTGTCATCTCAATGCATGACGGCGTCGTGCTCTATACCACGCCCAGCATTACGGACGTACTGGGCTTTCCACGTGACATGTGGCTGGGTCGTTCGTTTATCGATTTCGTGCATCTGAAGGATCGGGCGACATTTGCCGGACAGATTACGACGGGCATACCGATTGCCGAGTCACGCGGCAGCGTGCCCAAGGATGCGAGAAGCACATTTTGTGTCATGCTGCGACGCTATCGTGGCCTCACCTCGGGTGGCTTCGGTGTCATTGGGCGGGCTGTCAACTATGAGCCCTTCCGCTTGGGCTTGACATTTAGGGAGGCGCCCGAGGAGGCACGGCCGGACAACTATATAGTATCCAATGGCGCCAATATGCTGCTCGTTATCTCAGCGACGCCCATCAAGAGCAGCTACAAAGGTGAGCTCAGAGATCACAACTCAACAAGCAACACTATCTCTATCCTCCTTCTCTCTCTCTCTCTCTGTCTCTGTTGCAGTGCCCGATGAGATTCTCTCGGCGAAGAGCCCCAAGTTCGCCATACGACACACAGCCACGGCGATTATCTCGCATGTGGATAGCGCTTCGGTCAGTGCACTTGGCTACTTGCCGCAAGATCTGATTGGACGCTCAATTATGGACTTCTATCATCACGAGGATTTGGCGGTGATAAAGGACACCTATGAGAAGGTCATGAAGAAGGGACAAACCGCTGGCTCCTCATTCTGCAGCAAACCCTATCGTTTTCTTATCCAAAACGGCTGCTACGTTCTACTCGAAACGGAATGGACCAGCTTCGTGAATCCCTGGTCACGTAAACTGGAGTTCGTAGTGGGCCATCATCGCGTCTTTCAGGGTAAGTCCTTGGGTGAGATGAACTGCATTAAAAGTAAGCAATATCAAGCCTTATCTCATGCCTTCATTCCCTTACCTGGCAGGTCCCAAGCTCTGCAATGTATTTGAGATGGCATCGAATGCAAAGCCAAAGATATCGGAGGATGCACAAAATCGGAATTCGCGCATCAAGGAGGACATTGTTAAGCTGCTGGCAGAGACGGTATCGCGTCCATCGGATACCGTTAAGCAGGAGGTATCGCGTCGCTGCCAGGCATTGGCCAGCTTCATGGAAACGCTCATGGATGAGGTGACACGGGCTGACCTCAAGCTGGAGCTGCCCCATGAGAACGAGCTAACGGTGTCGGAGCGTGATAGCGTGATGCTTGGCGAAATATCGCCGCATCACGACTACTATGACAGCAAAAGATCCACTGAGACGCCGCCCACCTACAATCGGCTCAACTATAACGAGAACCTGCTGCGCTTCTTTAACAGCAAGCCAGTCACCGCGCCCCTGGAGCTCGATCCGCCCAAGGTGGAATCGTCGTATATGAGTAGCGCCCGGGAAGATGGACGCAGCACTCTCAGTCCCGTGCACGGATTCGAGGGTAGCGGCGGCAGTGGGTCGTCTGGTAATTTTACAACCGGCAGCAATGTCCGGATGAGCAGTGTGACAAACACTAGCAATGCCGGCACCGGCACCTCGGCCGGCGACAATTCCGCCGGCGGCAACAGCAACAGTGCACCGGCCGTCACCGTGACCCTAACCGAATCGCTCCTGAACAAGCACAACGACGAAATGGAGAAGTTCATGTTGAAGAAGCATCGCGAGCTGCGCGGCCGCAACGGCGAGAAGAGCAAGAAATCGGCCAATGAGAAGATGCTCGAGTATACGGGCCCAGGCCATGGGCATGGCATGAAGCGTGGCGGCTCTCATTCCTGGGAGGGTGAGGCCAACAAACCCAAGCAGCAGCTAACGCTGCCAGCCAATGTGGGCGTCGGCGTGAGTGTGGGCGTCGGTGTGGGTGTGGGTGTCGGTGTGGGCGTGCCCGTGCCGGATACACTCGCCAAATGGCAGACACCGAATGCGCCCAACAATCAATTTGTGCCGGGCAACCTCAACTGTGCCCAGAACATCAATTTGTGGCCACCATTCTCATTAGGAATAACGACGCCATCGGGCCACAACAGCCACACGGCTGTCGCACAGCGCAGCTTCTCGCCACAGCACAGTCTGTTTCCTGCCTTCTACTATATACCGGCACCGTTGGCCAATGGCACAACAGCGGCGCCCAGTGTCAGTCCGCAGCGCAATCACAAGAACTGCGAACAGCCGACCACGTCGCAGCAGAGCGGTGGAGCAACGGCAATGCCCTTGCAGTACATGGCCGGTGTCATGTATCCGCATCCCTCACTCTTCTATACGCACCCGGCGGCAGCGGCTGCCACAGCCATGATGTACCAGCCGATGCCCTTCTCCAGTGTCAGCAATCCCATGCAGCTGCCGGAGCGCTCCAGTGGCTCACAGTCTAGCTACAATAAGCCAGTCTATGCGGTAAGTTAACCACATCTAAAGCCCCCAAGCCTGAAGACTCATTATCATTATGATTACCAATTCCTTTGCAGTCACAACAATCTCCGCCGACATCGTCGTGCAAAACACCGGGCGCCTTCCATTCGGTGACACCTAGTCAGCAGCAGAAGGCCTCGTCGCAGGCGACATCCGTTAAGGCTGAGCCAGGCTCGAATTTGGCGCCATCGGATTCATCCAAAAAGGAGATACCCGATTCGCCGATCGCCTCGGTCACCGGCGAAGGCTACTCCTCCGATCAGCCCAGCAATCCGACTAACCTGAAGGTAATGCCGCACAGCACACACACACACACACCACAAATGACATCATGCTAACCTGCACCTTCTTCATTTACCACTTTGTAGCAGAAGTACACGGACAGCAATGGCAACAGCGATGACATGGATGGCTCCAGTTTCTCCTCGTTCTACTCGTCCTTTATCAAGACAACGGATGGCTCTGACAGTCCGCCCGACAATGACAAGGAGACTAAGCATCGCAAGCTCAAGGTAGGCGCAATAACAATTGAGAATTACCATTAGAGTGGATACCCTGTAGTTTTGATTTAGTAAGGAGCATTTGCAATGCCCAAATCCAAATTTGTCTTCTGAAGAAAGCGACAGATCTGAAAAGATATATCATAGAGACGACTATATATATAGTAGAACATCCTAATTTAGAATAGTTGAAGAGTTCCTCAAACTCAAGATACCCATTAAGTGCTGTTAATTGATTATAGAACCAAGATACCCTTTAGGGGATCTATATTTATTGTAGGGTAGACATTCTTAATTGATTAGAGAGTATATAAATTGTATGAAGACACCATCGAGGCACTTTTAATTGATTACAGGGTATACAAAAGCAGCACATTTTTAGTCACTTCTTACCTTTTTAGGTACTTCCAAATAATTATAGGGTATACAAATGATATAAAAGTGTTTTTATACACCTTAGGTAATCTTTACTGATTACAGGGTATACAACCCTCATTTATATGCCTTTTAGGCAGTAGCTCTAATTATTTATAGGGTATACAAATGATATAAAAGTGTTTTTACACACCTTAGGTACTCTTTACTGATTACAGGGTATACAACCCTCATTTATGTGCCTTTTAAGCACGCCTAATTAAACACTGAGTCTACAATTAAACTGAAAATACCCATTAGGCACTCTTATTTGATTACAGGGTATACTAAAGCAGTATATTTTCTTTTGTTTAGTCATTTCGTACTTTTTAGGCAGTTCTAGTTACTTATAGGGTATCCAAATAATATTAAAACACATTTTTGATACACTTAACTGATTACAGGGTATAGAAATGGTATCTATATACTCCTAGTTAATTGTAGGGTATACAATTGTCAATAATATAGCTTTTCAGCACCCCCAGCTAATCACAGGGCTTACAACTAAATTTAAAATATCCATTAAACATTCTCAATTGGTTACAGGGTATACAAATGATATTAACATACACCAGGGGTACTCTTTTTTTTATTACAGGGTACGCAAATGTCATCTATATAGTATTTGAACACACCTAGCTAATTACAGGGTATATACTTCTTAAACAACAATAATGCGAATACCCATTAAGCACGTTCAACTGTTTACAGGGTATACGAAAGGCATAGAAATTAACTTGTAATTTCCATTTCGCAGTCCTTTACCCAATCGGATAATAAAATCGTGGAGCATCCGGAGGAGGATCAAACCCAACACGGCGACGGATAGCAAATGACGGCACAGCTGCAGCTGTGCCCGTTGCCAGCATTTGATCTGGCTGCATTCATGGCCCAGAGTCCAGAGTAGCCCAAAACGCAACGCCAACTGAGCATTGCCTTAGATGGATAAGAATTCCCAGCTCTCTCTCTCTCTCTCTCTCTTTTTATACTCGCTCTTTCAGAGTAATAGGGTAACTATGCACATACATATGTATATGTATATGTATGTATGTGTGTATGTGTGTGTGTGTATCGCTTTAACTAGACTTGGTGATGGCAGGAGTCGAAGATGCTGTCAGATGTCACGAAGATACAAAAACTCACAACAAGCAAAAGTGCTCGACTGGGCTGATACCCTAGGACCTAAGCACATTCACATCCACACACACACAAACTAACTCTATATATATTTATAAACTTTATGCTTAAGGCTGTGCTTCTTAACTGAGCTCCACACTATGGCAAAGTTCCTAAGTAGCTTTCCATCTTAAATACATTAAGTTTAACGGAGCTTAAATATACGCAAAGGTTTTTACCTTATAAAAAAAATATAAAAAAATATTTTAAAATCAAAAAAAAAACAAAACTTTTTATTTTTGTGCTAAAATGTGGGGTAGAATGAATAAACTTATCGAATGAATAAAGTATCGATACCTTATATATAGATATGCATATTGATCCCAGATCTATCCTAGCAAAGTCATGAAACTTCAGGACTGTCTGCAGGGTAGCTGCTAATCGATCACCCACGATATGTGAAAAAAAGTTAAACTACAATTTGGTTAGGCTTAGATCACAGTAAATCCCATATATAATATACTATAGATATATAAATTCAGTATATATTAATCTAAGATCTTATTCATTCACAAAGAATTCATCGTATGGAATTTTGTCGAAGAACTTTTGCAATGCAGCGCTATAGGTGCGATCGGCGGCTTCCAATATCTTCGGCTGTATGTCCGCTGACAGAGCGCTCCACTCGTCGTTGAGGACCTTCAAAGTGCTGTCACGCAGATCCGCATTATCATTGAACAGATTCGACATGTTAAACGAACCACTAAAAAAATAAGAATTAACCTTATTTAGATGATGTGTTTAACTAGATGGATAAACTAAATAAATATGTATATCAATCAGTTTAGGGCAGTTGCCAGGAGAATCGATCGGAATTTTGGTTAGTACAATTTTTCAACTTTGAACTTCGACATTTTAACATGAGGATGGACATGTCAATGTTAACTGTTGCATCTAATAACAAATCCTTTCACACTACATATATTATTTAAAAGCTAAGCTCTCATTTAAGGCTTTAACATCCACATTCATTGAGCATGAAGAAATAGTTAACAGGAGGACATCTTCATGTTAACTTTTTCATCTACTTACAACTCAATGTTAACTATATATATAATATATGTATCAAAACTATTAACATTCCTTATAAACTTAACATGAGGATACATTTAGCCAGAGGATATCTTCATGTCAACTTTTTCAGACACTTACAACTCCGCTTCCCCTATATTTAAGACAAGTTTAAGAGATTTACTCTCACTTTTTGCTTCAACTTTAACATATACACCTAACATGTGCTTACACTTAACATGAGGATATCTTCATGTCAACTATTTTAGCCACTAACAAGCACAATTGAACGATATATAACAAAAATCTAACAGCTCTACTTTGACTTTAAGATAAAGCATGAACATGTTCGCTTAACATGAGCTTACTCTTAACATGAGGATATCTACATGTCAACTATTTGATCTATTCACAGCTCCACTTCTCCGATATATAACATATGCATTTGACATGTTACCTTTAACATGAGGCTATCCTCATGTCAACTATTTGATAGATACTTACGAGCTCACTTTGGCAATCGTCTTGTAATCGGTTATCTTTAGATAGAAATGTCCGTCCGGTCGCTTCTCGGGCACAGCATTGAAGCGTGTTTTGGAGTGCAGTTTGTTGAGAGTGATGACAACTGTGCCCTTGCTGACAATGGGCAGGATCAGTAGCTTGCCATCAACTTCGTAGTTAGCGCGTACTTCTACGCCGTCAGAATCGACCACCCAAATCACTTTCAATGGCTTAGTCAGATCCATGGTGAAGCCTTTGACGCTCTTGAGGATCGCTCGATCGGCAAAGTTGTGCAACGTGGTGTCCCGCATGATCAGATTAAACTGTATCGAATCGCTGACGCTGCCACTATTGATGCGCAGCGTGCCCAGCTGAATGGGCTCGATGCTGGGCACATTCCAATCAGGTATGCCATGCTTAAAGTTCTGCAAATATGTTTTCGTCTGCTCCAAAATGCAAGCATCATCGTGCACAGTGCAGCGTTTCAGCGGGCTAGCTGCAAGCAGGTATTTGCAAGGAACTTTACAATGCACCCGAACCAACTGACAAATCGAAACTTACGCAGCAAACTGTCAGCACCGACAACAGTCAACAGAGCAGCCGCAACTATGAACCAAATGAAATGCTTTCCGCTCGACATTCTCCGTGTTTGGCTTTGGATCTGCGACTAAATCGCTGCGAATGCGTGCGATGCGTTTTTATAACTGAACTGAGTGAGCGACTGCCTACTGGCTGCAGCTGAGTTCGGATGAGGTGTGAACATGTTAATCTCCAGTTGCCATTAGCCAGGCAAATATAGAATTAATCGTTGCGAATTGAACTGTGAACCGCTTCGGTCATTAGCTTCTCCCATTGCCTAATAGTTGGACGAGTACTTAAAGCGACAAAAACAAAAATCATAAATTCTATTTGAATAATTATTATTAACTATAATTAATAGAGCGACATCAAATTTTTAATTGCCCATTTTGAAAAACTTGTTTTTTTTTTGTCTCCGATTAACTGACGTCAGCTAGGGTATTTGGCAGTCGTGCATGACCCACTTACTAAACAACTAACTTTTAAAGTATCAGAGAAGTGAGTTCTTTAGGCAAGGACATGGCGTTAACTTCTCTCTTTCTGTGTCTCTATCTCTCTCTCTCTCTCTGTCTCTCTCCTTCTCTCTCACACTATTTCTGTGTGCCTCTTAGCCTATCTCTTTCTCTCTCTCTTCTCTCTTTCTCTTTCTTCTCTCTCTCTCTCTCTCTCTCTCTCTCTCTCTCTCCCTCCCTCTTGTCTCTCTCTCTCTCTGTATGTGTCTCTCTTTCCGCCTCTCCCTCTCTCTCTTTCTCTCCCTCACTCCCTCACTCTCTCTCTCTCTCCCTCATTCTCTCTCTTTCTCTCGTTGTCTCTCTATCTGATTCTCTCTGTGTCCCTCTCTTTCTCTCTGTCTTCCTCTCTTTTTCTCTGTCTCCCTCTCTTTCTTTCTGTCCTTCTCTTTCTCTCTGTCCCTCTCTCTCTCTCTATCCATCTCTCTCTCTTCCTCTCTCTTGTCTTTCTCTCTCTCTCTCTCTCTCTCTCTGTATGTCTCTCTTCCTGCCTTTCCCTCTCAATCTTTCTCTCTCTCTCCCTCTTTCTCTTTCTGCCTCTCCCTCTCAATCTTTCTCTCTCTCTCCCTCTCTCTCTTTCTCTCTCTCTCTCTCTCTTTTTGTCTTTCTCAATCTCTCTCTCTCCCTTTCTCTTTCTCTCTCCTTTATCCATCATATTAAAATCAAAATTTACCAACTCATCTCCAATTTCAACTAATTTTTAACAGGGCATCTCTTAGTCCATCATAGACCATTTAGTTGAAGTATTTACGTACTTCACTAGAATTAAGCACACATCACTTATTAGGGGTTAAATGGCAAGGCACTGGACATTGTCATAGCAAATACAACTCAAAAGTTGCCTGTATATACTATATACTATAGAAGTATATACTATATTAACTAACCCCCCCTATATAATACCCACATATCATTTAAGCAATGCCTATGGCACACTTAAAATCTGATTATAAATTAAATTATTCTGCTCAACGAACGTAGAGAGCAATAATTAATTAATATATTAACAAATTCGAGGCTTTCGTCAGGAAATTTCATAGAATTTAGGTAGAACTGCAATTTTTTAATGGAGTTTAGTAAAAATAGACGAAACTTAATTAGAAAGTCTGTAAATGATTATAAATAGGGTAAAACTGATAAATTATGTGAATTTTGTTGAGTTTTTTCAAGTATTATTTATAATATGATCTATAACAAGATATGTAGATATAATTTAATAACTTGATTTCGATAATGTTTTTAATCGATAAAAAAACGGGAATAGTTATCGAATGTTTGTAACAAACTTGATCTGCGCCTGCTATACAGGGACTTCCAAAAAATTTTAAATCTCTAGCTCTCATATGTTCTGAGATCGACGCATTCATACATACGGACAGACGGACAGACGGACAGATTTCCCATTTTCAATGGGTTTAGGGTATAAAAATTGAATATTTTGAAGGTAGTTCATATATCTAAAATAGAATTACTTATGATGACACATCTATTTATAAGAAGAATAAACTTTAGCTAGATACTTATTTATATGCCAATCAGAACCAAGCTTCCATTGACGGACTTAAGATTCGATTCGTATACTTGGTTTGCCCTAATCGAAAAAATATCTCAAAGTTCTATGACTAGATTAAATTTGGAATCATTTCTATATGCTTGAAATGCACGGGAGAAATTGATTCCATTTAGAACTGAGCTTTGAACTTCGAACTTGGCTACTTTAAGTTGTAAACCTAGTATACTCAAAATCTTAAACCCAATCTTAATTGTGCCTCATTTCTATATACTCGAAATTTACTAGTAAAGTAGCTGGTTACAATCAGAACCAAGCTGCGCGCTAAACTTCCAACTAAGCTTAAGATTGGCTTCATACACCTAGTTAGAAGATATACCTAGTCATAATTTGGAATCATTTCTATAAGCCTTGAATTCATTTTTAATTTCATTTTAAATTGGTTCCTAACTGAAATCAGAACTTGTCTGTCCTAAGTTTTCGTTTCGTAAACCCTTATTACAATAAAATAAAATTCTATACTATAATACCTAATCACAACTTAAAACGATTTGTATAGGATTGGCATCGATTGGAATCCAATCTATTGAAAGCTGATTCCAAAAAGAGTTAATCCAACTTCCAACTAACTTTAAGATTCGCTTTATAAACCTAGTTAGGAAATATAATCTTAGCTCATTTCAATATGCTTCACTTCTACTAAAAAATGTTTGAAAAAAACTTAAAGAAATTTAGTAGCTCTCCAGATTGAATGTAGGGTGCTTCAATCACAACCAGGTGCTGGCTAATTTCGTTTATGGCTTACAGAATTAACAATAAAAATTCATTAGTTAAACGAAAAGTACAAATTTTGATATTACACATACAAAAAACGTTTTATTCAGAAAAATTAGCTAGGAAAAAAAAAAATTTACCTAAAACTTGAAGGCGTTGAGAATTGAGAGATGCTTGACAGGTGCAAAGGTGCAGCTGAGCTGAGCTGATGCCAAGTGAATAGCCGCTTCAAGCGGGCGGGGGCTATTGAGAAGTGCAAACAGTTAAATATGGAAATGATGGGGATTATGTTATGAGCAATGGAAAGGCTAATTGCTGAATCAATTAAAAATATAAACAACTTTATTTACATTTATTGAACATGAACCGGCTGTCTAACGTGTGGATAGAAGGCGGGTCATTGAAAGGTGTTGGATAAGAGAGAAGAACCGAAGCAGAGCAGCAGAGCAGCTGAAGCCGGCAGAGTGTCTTAAGTGTGGAAGTTCGTTTCCGGTGCAGCTCGGCTCATTGTGAATGCAGCGCTTTAAGCTTTTGTTTGATCCGTGCCCAGATTCTTGAGCGATTGCTCAAACTCCACCGAGTCCACCTGACGCTTGGCTGTATCGAACAGTGGCGGACCAATTAAATTTACCACATCATCATAATCCAGCGTTTCCTTATCCAGCAATGCCTCCGCCAGCTGCCAAGAGATAGAGAGAGAAAGAGAGAGAGACAGACATAGTTAGTAAGAGTGAGCGAGCTAGCGAATGTGTGAACGGGTCTTGCCTTCTCCAGTTTGTCGCGATGCTTAATCAGCAGCTCCTCGGTCGTCTTGTACGCCTCGGAGACAACGCTGCGCGCCTCCTGATCAATAATGCTGTCCATGGCACGCGAGAAGGGCTTGGCGCTGCCGCTATTGCTGCCGCCGCCAGACTCATTTGAATCGCGCACATAAATCGGTCCCAGGCGCTCGTTCATGCCAAACTTCTTAACCTGTGAATAGGCTATCTTGGTGACCTTCTCCAAGTCGTTTTCGGCACCAGTCGTAATGCGTTTGAAGATCAAATTCTCGGCCGCACGTCCACCCAATGCCATGCACATCTTATCGAATAGCTGCTCCTTAGTGTATAAATGCTGCTCGCTGGGCGTATATTGGGCAAAGCCCAGGGTCAAGCTAGTGCGCGGCACAATTGTCACCTTCAGCAAGATATCTGAATTGGGCAGCATCCAGCCAACCAGAGCATGTCCGCTCTCATGATACGCGATCACCTTGCGTTCGGTTAGTGTCAAGGCATGCGAACGCTTCTCGGTGCCACCTGCAACAACAACAAATGGGTTAAGGTTAATTGATCTGATCTCATACGAGTTGAATGCTCGTCACGCACCCACTAAACGCTCGACAGCGTATTCCAGATTTTTGCTAGTGACTTCGGTTTGAACGCTGCGCGCCGCATGCAAGGCCGCCTCGTTGCACACATTGGCAATGTCGGCGCCCGAAAAGCCGGGCGTCAGACGTGCCAAACGCTGTGAGTAGCTGATGGGCGATTTGGCCAGCTTGATCGATGACAAATGCTTCTCGAATATCTCTTTGCGTTCCTGCAGCGTTGGCAGATCAATAAGTATGTGACGATCAAAGCGACCAGGTCGTAGCAAAGCCTACAACAAGAGGAGCAACGGAATTAGTAGAGTTTTGGGAGCATATCACATCGAGCCTACCCTATCGAGTATGTCTGCACGATTGGTGCTAGCAAGCATAAGTACGCCCTCCTTGGTGGCCATGCCGTCCATTTCGACTAGCAGTTGGTTTAGTGTCTGCTCGGATTCGCCGGAGCTGCCCTGGCCCATGCTTTCGGTGCCGGAACGCTGACGTCCAATAGCATCGATTTCGTCAATGTAAATGATGCAGGGCGCCCGCTTCTTGCCCTCCTTGAACAGATCACGCACACGGGCAGCGCCCAAGCCGCCAATCATTTCAATGAACTCAGATCCATTCATGCTGAGGAAGGGCACCTGCGCCTCGGTGGCCACCGCCTTGGCCAGCAATGTCTTGCCACAGCCGGGTGGGCCCAGCAAAAGGGCACCGCGTGGCACCTTGGCGCCTAATCGCTGATACTTTTCGGGTGCCTTCAAATAGTCAACGAACTCCTTGACCTCCTGCTTGGCCTCACTGAGGCCGGCCACGTCGCGAAACAGTACGCCGCGACCGCCATCAAAGGGATCGACAAGCGTGAACTTGGCCCTGCCCATTTGATTCTAAGGAATATACAATTGAAAGTCAATGAAGGAGATCACTGAGGCACTGCATCCGTGAGTACTAACAAATGAATCCATACTGAGCGGGCTCTTCATGCTCTTCATACGCGTCGCTATGGACATGAGCAGGGCGCAAAAGAGTAACAGCATCAGGATGCGACCCGTGGTATCGGTTTGCCGATCATAGGTGACTGGCACTCCGTCTGTGATACCCAAGCGCTTCTCCACCATACGCAACTTCTCCTCGAATTTGTTAGCATCCGCCACAGCCATGTGAAATATGGTAGAGGTTACTTTGCGACCTTTAATCACAGCACCATCGTGCAGTATGATCGTAACCATTTCCATATCAGGGCGTATGATCAACTCTTTGACCTCGCCCACGGCTAGCATATGGTGAACAAACTCATTCCAGGAGACGTAGCGTGTGGAGCCCTCGGGTCGTTCGGTGCGCGGTGTTATGAGCAACGAGATGAACGCCACAAACATATATATCGTGAATAGCCATAGAACCGCCTTTGTTAATACCGAACGCATTTTCTCATCGTTCTCATTGTTTTTGTTGTTGTTTGGATTGGATGCCTCCTCACCGGGGCCGGACCCGGTGCTGGCGCTCGCGCTGGAACTGGATGCGGGAGTCGGCCTGGATTCGTCGTCGCTTTCTTTGATGCCACCAGAAGTTCTTTCGCTGCTGCTCGCCTCACCTGCCTTGGCGCTTTGGGCGGTTTTACTGTCCGCCCTGTTGCCGTCTTCTTTGCCAGCCTTGCTGGTGTTGCTGGTAACTGTGCGCGGCTTGTCTGCCTCTGTATCTGCCTTGCGTGAGCAAAAGCAACGCAGATGCAATTGCTGCACCTCACGCGGCGTCAATTGCAGCGAACGTGCAACCACGCCTACAATTGCCTTGTACTCCGACCGCAGCATTTGCATCTGTTTCGATAGCCAGAATTTTTGTGATTGTGATACTAAGTTCCACTGTGGCATGCATTACTTACCTGTCGCCAGCTTAATGGGTGCAGGGCGGGCGAATTCAGCTGCCGTTTAAGGTTAGCGGCGGCGCCGCACTGCTTGCTGCCAGCGGCTGCGGCTGCGGCTGCGGCGGCGGCGGCAATAGCATCGGCATTTGGGCTGCTATTTTGCGTCACGTAGGCATGGCCGCGAGCCAGATTGTAAGGTCCACGTTGCAGCACAGTTCTGACATGTCGCAAGCCCTTGAACATAATTCCCAGCCACTTTTATAATGGCTACTTGTGGCCGCCGGTTCGAATACGTAACTTGGTGTTGTTTGCTTGAAATTACATGCATCAGAGTTGCCACCCCGGCGCAAAAAGCGGCTGGCCAGTGACAGCAGCGCTCAATCAGCTGTTCGATGTTGTTGGGGGGCTGTTAGTGAACTATAAATTTTTCATAAAGTTGTCATTTTGAAAGCCACATTGTTGTTATTGTTCTGAATTTGTGAGAAATAAAGAAAAAACACGTTCCCGTGGACTGTGCAAGCACTTCTTATTGCACTTGATATATAAATAGAGTTGATTGTAGTCGTTGTTGCATATTTATTATCGAAAATTTTGTATTAACCCTTAGGCGAGCGCCATGCCAAAAAAAAAAAATAAAATAAACAAAAACTATCGTTCAACACGTTAAATTCATGATTCTATATAATTTTTGTTTTCGACTACAAATATCTAAGGCTGCTCAAAATGATAAATAATCAAAAGGCGCTTTTCTTTAACATAATGTTTATATAAATATATATAAATTTCTTTTTCTTTTTTATTATTTATATATAAAAAAAAATACATAATAATAAAAATAATGCTATACAAAATTACTTCGTACTACACAATAATAATGTCACTGAATTGAGTAGCTAAATTTGTTAAGTGTTTTTGTTCCATTAAAGTTGTTTCGCTGTTATTATCAATAATTACTATTCACTGAGCCATCAAATGGACCCATACCATCGCCAAAGTCCTGCATATCCTCATCGATTTCCTCGTCAACATCATCGCCCAAGTCTTTCGTCTCTGGACATTGTCGACAACGACTTTCATTAACACCATAGTTAATGCACGTCGAGCCCACGCACTCACAGCAGCTATCGTGGAACCATCTAAAAATATATATATTTTAGTAATATGCAAATTTTATAATTATAATTCAAGAATTGAATCGAACTCACCTACAACTGCTAGCACCCATTGTTTGACAGAATTGACGGCATTTATTTAGCGATACGCACTGATCCAAATATATAACCGTACAATTCACAGTCTTCGTATTGTCACGTTCCTCATGAGCCTCATCAAGATTTTTGTCATTATATTCTGTGTCAAGTATATTTGATAAGTTGTATTCATTTCTAGATATTATATACCACTCACTTAAATAATATTTCTCATCTTTATCCAGCTTGGGTTTACCCCTAGACCAATCCACTTGGAAGGTGAAGACATCCCAATATTCACTTTCACTATCCTCCGCTGTGGCCAGCACATCGAATAGTTCTGGTACACCCTCAAAGTCCTCAACATGTGATTTTTTGGACAATGCATTTCGAGTTTCGTTTGGCTTGGGACAGAGCTCTGCAAATGACCAAAATTGTTAACATAGGTGTTAAAGTGCAACTATCTTATCGGCTTTGCAACGGCGGCTCAACTATCGATAGTCATACAGTGAGCGATAGCCATAGTTACACATCTCAAATACGCACACATACACACATATATAAAAATATATATATGTGTGTGTGTATGTGTATATATGCATACATATGCAAACAAGGCAACTGCGACAACGCAATAATGAATAATGATAATGTCACACTAGATCACATCATCAGATAAATATGTACATAGATGTAAATATGTAATTGATTGCAAATAACTCACCCACACAACTGCAGCACTCCTCATAGTATTTGATGCCCAGGCATTTGAGGCACTCCTTGCAGCAGGAGCAATTCTTAAGCTCGCATTTGCAACTCTGCGTCAACATGCACTTGGACACTATCGAGGCGCAGACGATTTCGTTGCACGACTCCACCACGCCAGAGAAGCATGCAAATCCCAATATTACAAATGCGCCAACCGTTAGCAAGCGCCACACCTCCATTGTGATATATGTTTATATGTATTTTTTATATGTAATTTTGCAAGTACAAATGTTTTTTTTTTGTTTATGATAATAAGGGCCCCCACACACTATTTTCTTGGGGTGGGTGGCTTGGCGGTGTATTTGAATTGCACACGAGTAACACAGACAGAGAACGAGCAAGATAGAGAGAGAGAGAAAGATAGAGACGGAAAACACAAGCGACACACGCCGATAGTTTGAAAGACTTTGATTGATTGATTGACTGACTGACTGACTGATAGCTAGCAAAGCAATTGCAACAAATAACAATAAAACAAAATATAAATAAAAACAACACAACACAAACAATTGTTAACTATTGCCACACATAGAGAACATTACGAATATATATACATATGTATATTGTATATTTTTGTATCTATATATTTTTGCTATATTATATTTGATAGATACATAGAAATTGAATTTTGTAGCGCGTTATTTTGTATGTCGTATTTGCAGCACAAGGCACAAGAACAAGTTTTGGAATGAGCTATGAATATTTTACTAAATCATTGAATAAGTCAGTCACAGCGCGTAACAACAACAGTAAGCGGCGGCGGCAGCAGCAGCAACAGCAGCAGCAGCTACAGCAACAACAATAAACGACACCACGACAAACACTAACAAAACGAAACAGAAGACAAAACACACACAGCGATCAACGATCGACAGATGCGAGAGAGAAAGAGGCAAACGACAACGACGACAGCGACGTCGACGTCGACGACAACGAGACGGCGTCAGCTATGTAGCTTGTTTTTGTTATTGACGCGACACAGCAGGGCATAACTGTCTTTATTTTTTTTTTTGTCTCTCTCCTGTCTTTTTTTTTCCCCAGCCAGGCCCAAAGGCTAGCCAGCCAGTTAGTTAGCTAGATACAATGCGCGAATTAAGCGCGCGCGCAGACACACCACACACACACACACACACACACATACGCATAAGCAAACGGTGGCTTAGAGAAACGTAAACACGTTACGAAGCATTGTTGGCGTGCGACGAGGGGAGCAGTTAGGGCGCGAGTGCGAGCGCGTTCATTAACTGAATGATGGACTACCGCAACGAGATGCGAACTAACAACAACAACAGCAGCAACAGCAACAAAATGATCAATACACACATCAGCTATAAAGATCGAAAAGGTATTCAATTGGAATGCTCTCAGCAGCGTGTATATCCATGCATGTGTGTGTGTGTGTGTGTGTGTGTGTGTGTGCGTATTGAGATTTGCAATTGTGTGCAAGCCGCGTTATCGACATCGATTGTTTTAAAGCCGCATTATCGGTATTTTGTTAATGCTAGTCAGAGACGTGTGTTACCTATTTAAGTAGTCATATGATTATCTGTAATAAAAATAACAGTGACAAATACAAATACAAATATAAACTAAATACTTTCATTGAACAGTTAATGCAATATCCAAATTTAAATAGATTTTATTTTCGATGTTTTCTAGCTATCGGTATCGATTCTCTTACTGTCAGTGACAAGGTCTTAAGACCTTTAAATAAGTCCAAAAATTTAATTCAAATGAATGATAGAAATTAGCTTAAATTAGTAAGTTAGCAAAAGGTTCAAATATTTCATATTAAAATTTGAGTCATATATATGGGACAAAACAGCTGTTGGAGCCAGCACGAAACGCTCACATCTCTATTGCTCAATGTCCAATAACAGGAATATTCGAAACACTTGGCAACCCTGTGTGAGCTAAATAACAACAAAATAAAAACCGCTGCATAAAATCGCTCGAAATCAGAAATCAAACACAACTAAATGATTGTGTTTAGAAACTGTGCGGTGCTTCTGGTGATTGCCTCGATATGCAGTTTCTTCTACGGCATTGCACACATACACGTCGAGGTGGAGCCCAATGCCTGTCGAATGACATACATGTTTGGTGAGCCAAGATTTGCGGTAAGTTGTGATAAGAGATACGCTTTGAATATGTGATAAATGGCGAATGGAAAAATAACAATGCATTCTCATTGTACAGCGCGTGCAATTTAGTGCCAATAAACAATTTCCCAACTATGGCCTATACTATTACTATGAAGGTGTGCGTCAGCCACTGGATCCTCTTAAAATGCGTATGACCGGAGCCCCGGTAATATTTGTGCCCGGCAATGCGGGCTCGTACAAGCAGGTGCGCTCCTTGGCATCGGTGGCTTTGCGCAAGGCACGCGAACATCCAGAGGCGGGCATACATCTAGATTACTACACAATTGACTATGATGAGGAGCTGTCAGCGCTCTATGGCGGCTATATGTATCATCAGCAATCGTTTCTCAAACACTGCATACGCACCATTGCCTCGATCTACAGACAGCCAAGCCCTATTGTTTTAATTGGCCATTCCATGGGCGGCAAGCTGGCCCAGTCCGTGCTAACCGATGCTGAAATTGGTCAGCATATCAATGCCATTATTAGCATATCGACACCGCTCGATCAGCCGGTGCTCAATTTGGATGCACATCTTGGCCAATTCTATAGGGAGACACACGAGCTGCTCAGCCGCACACGCACCGCCACCCAGCCATCAATCAAGACGAACGTATGCCAGAGTCTGCATCAGAAGCCGCCGAGCGAGCAGAGCATGGCCAGCCAGGAGCTATCCGCTAAGCTAGACAATGTCCTGCTCATTTCCACGGGCGGTGGCAATCGAGATCTGCTCGTGCAGGCGGGCTTGACCACATCCCAGTTCAATGATCTGCATGCCATGGCAAGACACAATAACTAACTTTTCAATTGACTCTCAGCTAAACTTGTTCCTTGTTCCTTCTGTAGACTTCAGCAATACCACGCGTGAGCCTTAGCTGCGATCATTTGTCTGCTGTCTGGTGTCTACAATTCACACAGGTCATCAATCGCTTCCTCTTCAGCATTGCCCAGCGACGAGACGACGGCTCCGTCATCTTTAGCAGCAACAAACAGCGCAATATGCAATCTGCAGTGGGACACTTTGTGGTAACTGCCATTTGCTCTCCATATGTTGTATGCCTTCTCCCCTTAACCCATTTTGTATATTGTAGAAACCAAGGATACGCCAGCAGAGCTTGACGAACATACAAACACACAGTAATTGGCATGAGGAACGTCGATTAGTCATTAACAAGTTTTTTGCTAATGGCCTAAAAAGTCATTATTATGAGCTGATTGGCTTAGGGCGCCAGGAACGTTATAAGGTAGCATCTAATCGTATTTTAAAGCAGCTGTGTAGAGAGAGAGAGAGAAAGAGGGCTAGACTTTAGTAATTTAGCTTTTTTGGTATTAACTCTACATTCTTATTTTCTCTTTTGGCTATTCTCTAGAAACTTGCCGTTGAGGCTTTGAACGTTGAAACTGATGAGAATTGGCTCTTCGGCTGTGAGTCATACAAACGCAATGGCACGGAACAAAACTATTGGTGAGTGTGCACACCCATCCACACACACGCACACACTCACACACACAACTCATTATACTCTCTTTTGCAGCAACAAGGCAACGCCTCTGACACATCTCATTCAGCGTCTACCCAATGTGGATAGCGATCCGCGAAGCATTGCTGTACTCGATTTACACAATCTACGCAAAACGTATGAGAAGTGGACGCACTTGCTCTTGCGTCTGCCGCCGGGCAGCCAACGCACTGGCTACAATCTGGACATCTATGATCCCAAGGAACGCATTCTGAACGTACGCATGCCGCGCTGGTATGCCTCTGGACGACGCATCGCTGTCAACGAGACACTGCAAGGCACCATACACTATCGCTTACGCATTGCCGATCTGGTCGAGCCGTATCAGGGTCTGCGCATTCACATCGAGCCACAAAAATGTCTACAGACCACTTACCGCATCACGGCTCGGCTGTGCGTGCCCTGGGCAGCCGGCTTTGAGCGCTACCAAACGCTGACGTAACATTCCTCTCTATGACATACAATAGATAGACAAATGCTAATCGCTTTGCGCTTTTCAGTTCACCTGATCAGAAACCTGGACTATACATTAACGTGCCCACCCTAATGCCCAGGCATTACAATACCACATTGAATCCTGTTATGCTCGACTTGTATTTGGATCCTGTATGTCGGTATCGCATTAGGTGAGTCAAATATGGAAGAGGGATTATAAGTTAGAAAGTTTTTGTAATGAAATCATGAAATGGGTTAGCGTGCTGCTACCTTTTAGGCATAGGGTACGCATTTTAGGGGACGGAAGACATTTTAGGTTGCAGTTAACACACGAAGTTTACAGAACAATTATAACATAATCAGGTCAAGACTCGGTCAAGCAGGTCTTGAGTTGAGGGTGGTGACGCCTGAGTCTTCTCCTGGTAGAGGTGCGGGGACTAGCAGCCCTTTGAGCTGCAGTACCTAGCCGCCTGGCTAGGCTGTTAGGGTGAGAATTTCATCTCCAGGTATTTTTTGGCCACCTCCTGGATTTTATCTCCAATTTTTGGAATCTTGAGGTCTCATATACCATGGGCTCCAGTTATTTTCCTCAGCGTTTTTGCCTGAAGAACACGGAGTTTGTTTAGGTGCGCCTTGGCAGCCATGCCATACACCTGGATAGCGTAGCAGAGGCCAGGGGCTAGGATGCTGTTATAAATGTTGACCTTGTTGTCCAGTGAGAGCTTGTTACGCGCTGCAAGCAACCACGACCTTCTGCCTTCTGAACGTGAGGCGTCTGTCCAGGATAACACCAAGGTATCTGTAGGTCAATGAGTGATTCAAAACACCAGGACAGCTACGTAGTCTGTTTATGAATGTGACGTTTGCACATTTGTCCGCATTGATGCACCAATTCCATTTTTGAGCCCATTCCTGGAATGCATCTAGGTATTCTTGGAGTGCATCCATGGCTTATTAGTTATAGGCTTAAATATTGTAAGGGATTCGACTCAGTTCATAAGCAATCATAGATTTAACTATATAGATATACCTCTCTTATTCCCACTCACTCACTCTCTTTCTATCTATCTATCTCGCTCTTAGCTATGAGTATTCGTATGCGGATGCCTTGTCGCGCATTGTACTTGAATTCTATGGCTGGATGCCAGCACACTTGGTTTGTGTGCTATTGATTGTGCTGCGCAAGCAATTGGACAAGTTTCAGGAGGTGGGCAGCTTCAAGAGCTTGAGGCCCTACATTGGCTATCTGCAGTACACATCGCTCTATATAGTCACAGGTATAGCCTAGCCAAAGTCAAATGTCAGCCCTCACTGATTTATTTACTCTGATTTGCAGGCTGTCGCTTGCTCAAGAAGTTGATACTGAATTTACAGCTATTGCCGATACCGGAACAACTGGACTATAGCATTAATATATCGATTATAATTCATTGCACCGCCATTGGGCTGTCGGTGGTGGCAGCGCTGGGTGTTTGGCTCGCCTTGACCGTCTATGGCAATGCGTTCCATCGTTTGGCGTTGCGTTTGACACGTCTATCCCCAGCCAGTACGAACATAATGCTCTCGATCATGACCCATCTGCCGATCACGTACGGCATTCTGACAATTGGCGTTGCTTTGGGCGCCTGCAGCGGCCTGGCTTTGCTTTTGGCATTCGTGTTTTATTTCCTAATGTTATCGAATGCCTACAAGGACTATCTGGAGGACTATTTGTGGCAAAAGGCGGCCAATTTGGTGCACTTGGCAGCGGGCATTGGCAGCGGCTCGGACACTCAAAAAGATGATCAATCAGCGGCACTAGCTAACATCACTGACCAGTCGACCATCCCCACCGATGAGGATCAGGACCAAGACGAGCAACAGCAGCAGAAGCAGCTGCAGTCGGACAAGGATCGAGCTGAGAAAGAGTTTTGCGTTGGCCTGCAAAACTTTCCGTTTCACATAACACTTTTGTTGATGCTGCTCACACTGTTGCTGCTTAGCGCACCCGCCAGCTTGGCCTGGCTGCGCAGTCGCAGGTGGGTCTCCAGCTCTCAATTTGTAATATTTGTAGCCTAACCATGCGATTCAATCATTTACAGACATGGAATTGTTCTGCCCGATCCATCTCTACACACGAGCATCGTGGCCCTTGGCTCACTCAGTTTGCTACTACAGTTGCGTGCACCTCAGAAATTGTAAGTAGTCAATGGATTAGCTTAATATGATCAATGAATTTGTAATTCGAATTCGACTTCGAATTCGAATTCTCTTTGCCAACTGGGCAGCACTTTTTCAAACGGTATTTTGTTTTGATACCGATTTAAATTAGTTTCATCTCATATCATATTTCTTATGCTCTTGTACGGGATTTGCATTGGTGGAGTATGCTCGACTCGTATATACTCTTTAACAAACATACAATTTGTTGTTATGCAAGTGAAAGTTCGACTTGTAGTCATCTCATAGAAATATTAAAAATTCTTTATATTTTAGTTAGTTTTATATTATATCATATTCCTTATGCTCTTGTGTGGGAACTGCGTCAGTGGGCTATGCTCGACTAGTAGCTACCCTTTAACAAATAGCTTACAGCATTTTGTTGTGAAAGTGTAAGTGTTTTAGTAGGGAGTGTTCGACTTATAGGCACCACTTAAAAATATTTCAAATATTCATTATTTCATTTGCTCCTGCCTTAGTGGGGTATACACGACTAGTAGATACATTTTTTTTAATAAAGTGAAAGTGTTTTAGTCGGTAGTGTTCGACTATTAGTCAGTCCTTGCAAATATTTTGAGTTCTTTATATTTTAGTTAGTTTTGCAACATACTGTGTTTTTTTTTGTTACTGAGCTATGCTCGACTAGTAGACACCCTTTTAAAATGAATAAGAAGTCTGTATTCTAGCTTGCGACTTATACTAATATGTGGTTATGAAAGTGTTTCCATGGGGTATGCTCAACCGAAGATACGCCCTGCAAATATTTTTAGTTCTTTGTATTCCCGTTAGTTTCGTATCATACTGCTTTTAGGCGTAACTTGAATGTCACATAAGTAGGAGATATCAAAGTTACTCTGGAGTAGAATGAATATCCAGATTTGGCTATGAAATTTTCACTAAGTGCATCTAGATTTGAAGTTATTCAACAAGTTAAAGCCCAGAAAATGATGGGAATAGACATAATTCGGGGTATCTCCTAGTCGGGCATGCCCAACGGGAGCACTTTTACTTGCTTTAAAAACTATCTTAGCATTTGTTGGAGTTTCAATTACAATTACAATTACTATGATTATGTATAGCTTCTCTAGGAAGCATGCGAGCCATGGCATTTCTAGGCCTGAGGCTTACAATCTATCTTAACTTGAATATATGTGAACAAAAATCTTTCGTTATAGGCGTGGCTATTGGATGCTCTCGTACGTATTGTATTTGGGTGCTGGGGGTGTCTTACTCTATTGCCAGACGGCTATATATCGACTGAACTGTATCATCGCTGGAGCCTTTGCATTGCTCGCCGTTCATCAGAGTCTGGAGAGATTATATCAAAAACTGCGACCCACAGCCAATTAGAATTTATATCAATTAAACAAAAGAATGAGTTGTCAACTGTATCAATTGTATACGTAGAAGTCTAAGAAGTTCCTTGTTATTTTAAGTTTTGCGCAAAAACCAATTTTAGTTATAGACGTAGCCAACATTTGCTTGCAACCAAACCAAATATGTGACACCAAGCGACGCGCACAAGCCACAGACAGACCAGACCCAACGACAAGACGAGCCGAGACGTCCAGTCTCATATGCAATGGACTCTGCAAATGGATATGACGGGAAGTCCATAACGATCTGCTCCACAAAATCTAACCTAAATGGATGAATGCTGTGAACGCCCCAAAGCGATGCGAATTCATAATATGAAAACGAAAGAAGAAACAAACAACAAATTTCACTCCATATTTATGGCAGTGTGAAAATTGAATTGCAATTTACACTAAGCAACATAATCGAGACTCCTGTTTTCTATCTTAACTTAATAACAAACAAAAATGTTAACCAAATATTTACATAGTTTACAATTATTTGATATATAGAGAGAAATCTATAGATCTATAGATCTATAGATCTAGATATATTATATACTTATATAGCGCACTAGTCTTAAGGTTTATTTGATTATTTTTAAATTTGTATATTTTTTATCTACGTTACTTTTCAGGCCAACCTCTTGTTAAGTCCTCAAGTATTTGTGCTATAGCTCTGACGTTTACTATATGTATTATGATCTTCCTGTACTTAAGCAATAAATCAAGTACATACTATACATATATAAATATATACAATATATATATTCATATAAATAAATATATATATCTTTATCAAATCTGTTAACTCTACAAAATTATTGTCAATACAAAGTTTTCTTCCTAAAAATAGATTTTATATATACTTATTTGAATAGCTTCTTATATGTATATATACTATATATAGAGTTCAGTATAGCTGCATAGCTAAATATAACTAGAAAGATTGAAACATTCGTTGTTCGAGTTGAAGCATTTGCTGATAGATTTTGAATTGAAACTGAAAACTGAATTGAAATTCAAATCTTAAATCAATTTAGGCAAATGAAATTGATTGAAGTTAGTTTGTATGAAATTGAAATGGAAATTGCTTGAAGTCTGTTTGAAATTGAACTGAGTTTGAAGCAATTTGGCATAAAATTGTAATTGAATTGAAGACACTTCAAGTCAGTTGGATATTGATCGAAGCTACTTAATATGAAATTGCGACATTGATTGAAGATTGAAACTGAAGTTGAATGAAATTGAAGTTGAAATGAAATGAATGATTGAAACAGCTTGGTTGAAGCTATTTGATATGAAATTGATTGAATTTGCTATGCATGAAATTGAAATGGAAATTGAATCTAATTGCAGCAATTTGGCATGAAACTAAAATTGAAATAGATTGAAGAAACTCAAAGCTAAATGAATATTGATTCGAAGCTCTTTGATATGAAATAGAAATTGATTGAAAGGAATGGTATTTGACAAAGAAATTGAAATTGATGCTTGAAGTTTTTTGATTTAAAATTGAAATGAAATTCATAATTGAAACTGTTTAATATGAAATTGAAATTGAAATTGATTAAAGTTGCTTTGCTCGAAATGACAATAGAAACAGAATTTGGTATAAAACTAAAATGGAAGCTGAAACTTTTTGATATAAAGTTGAAATATAATGAATGATTGAAACTGCTTGGTTGAAGCTATTTGATTGAAAGGGATGGAAGCTATTTGATATATAAATTGAAAATGATGATTGAAATTGCAATTGAAATTGCAATTGAAATTGCAATTGAAATTGAAATTGAAATTGAAGCTCTTTGATAACAAATGGAAGTCAATATTGATTGAAGCTGCTCAGATATGAATATGAAATTGATTGAAGCTATATGATTGAAATTGATTGGAGATGCTTTTGTATGAAGTTGAAGAGTTGAAGATGGGAGTTGTAACTCCCTCTATTTTATACGAAATTGAAATTGATGTTAAATTAAAATTGAAATTGAAGTAGTAAAAATTTAAATAGAAATTGATTGAAGTTAGCTGACAAGATATCCAAATTGATTGAAGTTAGTTGATGTAAAGTCAAATGAAATTAGATCGAATGTATTTCTAGTTGTTCTAGCAGCTGCAAGGCAGATTACAAACAAGTTTCAATTGGAAAAACAAATGCTGTTGCACAGTGTAAATGCCAACGATCGACATGGGCAAACGTTGGTCTACAACAATTTTTTGCTTTCCTTCGTGTTGAGCCATCGCGACATCTTGTCCTCAGGCAAATGCCAGTCAATGGAGCTGGATGGACTGGTACTTGTACTGCAACTGGAACTGATTCGCTGGGGGAACTGGAATTGGGAGCTGGGAATTGGCAGTGGCACACAGAAAGGGGCGTTCACCGCACGCCATATAAACCGAGGCGTTGTCGATAAATGGGCAATTGCATGCATTGATTGGCTAACGATTTATTGAACGTGTGTGCAAATTGATTCGGGGCTCGAGACTCTGTCACCTTAATAGTAATTGAGGCGCGCGTGTTTGCATTTCAGCAGGCAAACTGGGTGTACAACACCCCGGGGAGATGCATTGATTGATCGATTGATAAATTGCTCAATTGATTTTATGACTTTATGGGCTCCATGGATAGCTGCTGGCATCGCTAATGTGTTAACAGCTATTAAATGCACATTCACTATGGATGGCTATGGAAGAAGAAAGTGGGAACGAGAGAGAGAGAGAGAGAGAGAGAGAGAGAGAGAGAGAGGGAGCAATAGAAGATGTGGGTGGGTAGAGAAAGAAGATCAGAGGTCATATGAGCTATGAGGAAGAGATAAGAAAAGAGATTTAGGGAAAGTCAGAGATAAATCTAGAGAGGGAGAGAGAGAGAGAGAGAGTGGAAAATGCAGAGAAAGAGAGAGGAATAGAAGATGTGGGTGGGTAGAGAAAGAGGATCAGAGCTCATACGACAAGTTGCGACAAAGAATGAGGAAGAGAGAAGAAAAGAGATCTAGGGAAAGTCAGAGAGAAATCTGGAGAGAGACAATGAGGTAGAGAGAAAGATAAAAGATATAGGGGAAGTCAGAAAGTCAGAAATCTAGAGAGAGAAGAAAATAGAAACAGGCGAAGAGGGAGAGGAGAGACAGAGTAAATTTTGGGTGTGAGGAAAAACAGAAAGAGTTAACACGATATAGAAAAGGAATGAGAGATAGAGACAGAGAGAAGGAGAGAGATGCTTAAAGATAAAAGAAAATATGGTTAGAGAGAGAGTGAGAGAAATGGAGGAAGAGGATGAGCTAGAGAGAGAGAGAGAGAGAGAGATAACTGTGGGTGTGTGGCAAGGGAGATAAATGAGCCGACATGGAAAGGGAAGGAGTAAAAGAGAAAACGAAATAGAGATACCGAAAGAGGGAGAGGGGAGGAGAGGTGGACACAGAGACATAGTAAAAAAGCTCAAAAAAGGGCGAAAGAGGATGATGGGTAGATGGAGAGATAGAGCTAACCCGATATGGGCGAGATGCAGACTGCATTGACAGAGAGAGGGAGAGAGAGAAAGAGAGATGAAGTAAGTGAGAATGAGAAAGGAAAAGATGGATTCATAACTATCTGAGGCAAACAGCCTGTAAAACGTTTACGAAGGCAGATAGAGATGAACCCTAAATACGCAAAATACTCAGCGAGATCTGAAATACAGGAAGAGAGGGAGAGAGAGACAGAGAATGGGAAACAGAAGTAAAGAGAGGAAGAGAAGGAGAAAAAGAAAGAGGGAGAGGGAGAAAGAGCAGATTATAAAGCTGTATAGGTTGCAATATAAATAATTATTGAAGAAATATGAAATATGTCAAAAAGATCTTAATACAGATATAATTTGGAAGGAGATAAACAGAGAGGAAGAGACATAGAGAGAAGGAGAGAGAGCAAGAAAACATTAAATTATATAAGACAGGCTTGCCTTGTCGATTCCAAAAATTTATTATTGTTGAGAGAGAGAGAGAATGAGAGAGAGAAAGAGAGGGAGAGACAGAGAGAATGAGATGGAGAAAGAGAGAGAGAGAATGAGAGGGAGAAAG